>JBBPBX010011308.1:26147-36738 GCA_038048925.1 Garcialebias charrua | reverse complement strand
TCTTTTGGATAAAAGATGAAGCATTTCAACAAGAAGAATCCATCCAAAGAACCTGACGTAACTTTGTTCGACTTCCTGGTAGGCTACTGTGTTTATTTATCTTTTGCAAGCCGTGTTACAGGCACTGTTCAGAAACAAAAACATTTACTGTATGTATTAATGTATGTTACAACTTACCAGTATGTATTCAATTAAGAGTTTGAAAAATCTTTCAGTGTAAATATCTTGTTACAATGTGGACCAGCTTATACTGTATACAGGTGCGCTCATCCATCTGGAAATGACGGTATTTTGAGCTAAAACCCATAGTTGCCAAGTCCGCTTATTATAAGCGACCTAGGGCTTGTTTTTTTTTCTACAGTCGCGTATAAATTTTGTGGGTCGCTGAGTTTTGGGCTTGTTTTGAATGTTACATCACTTATTTGGGCTTGTTTTTCGGCCCGAGTGAAAGCAACAATGAATACAAGTGGTAGGTAGTTTGTCCCTTCACGCCCCCCTTCCACGTATGTTACGTCAAGGCAGATGTTACGTTCAGGTGCGGTTGGCGTAAGCGACAGACAGGCTGATGTTTATTCAGCGGTAAAAACAATATAAGCGCGCAAGCAGTGATGACGAGTAGAGTTTGAGCAGAATACAGACGACTTCTTGTAAGTTTCCTTGCACTGCTGAGAAGGATAAAAGATTGGTGTATTTTTGTGTGTGATGCTTACACTGTTTCTTACATCTTTATGAAGGTGTATCACAACGAAGGCTGCATTAATAATAATAATAATAATAATGAATTCAATTTATAACACACTTTTCATTAGTGAAAATCTCAAAGTGCTACACACATTCATACACCGGTAGCGGCAGACTACCATGCAAGGTGCTTTCCAGTCCTACCGGGAGCAACTCGGGGTTAAGTGTCTTGCCCAAGGACACAACGACACATGGTGTGGGGAACCGGGATTCGAACCGCCAACCTTCCGATCGGGGGACGACTGCCATTACCACTACGCCACGGCCGCCCCCATTAAGAAATCTCCAGCTAGTAACGCGAGCAGTGAGGTGCGTCATCTGTGGTGCTTCATGCTAATGTGCTGCTTATCTGTATATATGTTACATGTAAAATGTACATACCCGTATTTTTCGGAGTATAGGTTGCACCTTTTTATCAGTTTTTCATGGCCTGTGACCTATACTCAGGTGCGACCTATATATGGCTTTTTATAAAATAAGCTGATTTGTAATAATTTATTAACAAAAATTAAACTGAGACACACTCTTACAATAATGTCAGCTAATATTTTTAGGTGTTTATCCTGCTAAAATTATTCATTTATTAAAGAAAAGTTCAGCTCAGACACATATTTGCTATAATTTTTTATCAAACAATTAATTGTTTTTAAGTGTTAATCTTCTTAAAAGCCTTGCTGTGCGCTCCTGTGGAAGAGACATTTGCAGCAGAGCTAAACACGGTCCACATTTTGATGTAGGTGCGACCTATACTCAGGTGCGACCTATATATGGATTTTTCCGATTCTTTGGCAATAATTGGATGGTGCAACCTATACTCCGAAAAATACGGTACTCCTGAAGTTATTTTAAGGTTTATTCTTTGTTCTTTATTCTTTGTGGATATGTTCTTCAAAGTGTTTAGCATAATTTTGCTGTTTATATGTAATGCCATAATAAATGTATGTTCATACTGTTTAAAAACTGCCTTTGTTTTACACAATGAGGTGAGCTGCCAATTGGGCTTGTTTTGGGCTTGTTTTCATGGGACTGGTCGCTTGTTTCTGTCGCGAGATGTGGCAACACTGCTAAAACCTGGTGTGGTGTTGGCAGAGTCTGATCCCAAACACACATTTTGAGCAACAGATTCTTTGTTTAAAAACAGTAGGGAATGTGAGGCCCTTAAATGTTGACATTTGTAATGTACAGCTCCATAGCTGCAGACGTCAACACGGCAGCAGGAGGGCTTGTAAAGAAAGAGACCCCCACCTTCGCTCAAAAATTTGCCTCCAAGCAGAGGGGAGATAACCGCCGACACCGAGTCCACGATCACCGCCTTCACAGAGCCCCCGCCGACAGACGCCTGCCACAAAATGTGACAAAGTTAGACGGATGGAAAGTTTAACGCTCCCACTCGAACGTCCCACAGGCACAGCTGGAGTTCTTTTTGTTGCAAACAGACCTGCTGAAGCCCGCCGCCGTACAGCCCGTACAGGCAGTCGAGTAGAGCGTAGACGTCAAACAAACGGAAGACGCGAATCCTCTGAAGCGCTTCCATCTGGAAAGCAGAACTTCTTGTCAACAGATTTTATATTAGATAAAGTTGTAAACGGCATTCGTGTCAGCTCACCTGCTCGTCTGTGTTAGTCGTTTCAGACTGCAGCATCTGCAGCAAGCGTCTGGCAGTCAGCCCGCCAGTAGTGTCGATGTATATGACGCTCTGTTTCAGGTGGTGAGAAATGTGCACCGCAGCACCGAAACACACCTACAAGACATGAAAAAGCACGCAGTCGGGACCGTATGAGTTCCTGGAACGATAACTCTGAACCTAATTTCATGCGCCCGAGGAGAGCGAATTCAAACGAAGTGCACCTAAATTTATGAGGGTGAATTTATCAAAGATTCAGTGGAAGAAAAGTTCACCTGAGATTTGCCGCTTCCTGGGCCTCCTGACAGCTCAGTTATCTCTCCAGTAAACAAGCCTGAATCCAACAGTTTATCTAAGCTGCAACGGAAAAAATAAATAAAAAAAGAGGTACAATTCATTACATTGGCCATCCGGTTTCATAAACCATTAGCTTCAAGTGCAGCTGCAGGACCAACAAAAACTGTGGTTGGGTAAACGTACAGACCCGGTGTTTATCAGGATTTACAGGAGACTTTCAGCCGCCGTATGAGTCTCATCTATTATGTGTCCCCGCCGACAACCCGGAAATGTGGGCCGGTGTTGTGCCAAAAATCAATTGGCTGCCAAATAGCGGCCGTGGACACATGCACGGGAGGACTTTAACAAGATTAACACTTAAAGAGCGACTAAACCCAAATTTATGTTTTTTTAGCTGATAAACTCCCTAGAATGTGTATAAAAAGTTTCAGAGCACTATTTCTGTGTAAATTTTCATGTATTTGTGCGTATTAGTTAAAATCGGCAATATTTGGTCTAAAAACGTGTTCACGGTAGCCCTATGGGTTGAACAGAGGTTATTGCACGTTAATTTTACTATTAGCTCAAATGCTCTGTTGTGACATGTCTGCTCCGTTGTGACGTCACATCGTCTCCTGCCTTAATATAAAAGTGGAGCCACTCCCCCGAGAAGGTCACTCCCCCTCCAGAGTTCAGGGGTTGGATTAGCGATTAGCAACATAGCATTAGCATTGATGAGTGAAGCTGTTCCAAGAATAGCTCTTCAAACTGATGTTCACCCACCCTTACACCATCAGGGTACAATCCGTTTGGAGGTGAGTACCATTTTACACCTTTCATTCCATAATTTATCTTTTGAGTATATGACGTGTTTCTTCATGTGCTGTGTTTGCGACCTGCATGCTTTGCTTCGGTGTGGCCCCACAAGGTCGTGGCGTTTTCATCTGTTGCTGATCAACGTTAAGTTTGTGTTGTAGTTGTGTTTAAATGCTCTGTTCCCCCCTGAGATGAGAATCTGTTCCCCCTGTGTCGGGATCCAACCGTGAGGCGCATCTGAGTTCTGAAACGAGTCCACACTATCGTGTCACAGTTATAGCTCATTTTAATCGACAGCTCCTGGTGATAAATAAATAAATATAAAACCTCCACTAAATAAATAAACCTGGTCTAGAGTGTGGGGTGTAGACTACTGTACAGGTTTTTTATTTATTTATCTCCGACAGAATCTAGTCTGACAAATACAAAGTATCAGCCACCAACACATCATATATAGCCTATTTATAATTTTTATTACTAATATAGAAGGCTGGAAGCAGCTGATAGAGGACAAGAAAACTTCCTGCAAAGATAAGTGTAGGCTTTGTGGTAGGCTAAATCTCATTCAAATTAAAAATATGACTGGAGAAAAATTATTTCTAGCTGCTATTTTTTGATAGTTAATGTCTGGGTTTTTGTTGTTGTTTTTTCATTATTTGAGAGAAAGGGTGCGCGCTCCCGACACAGGGGGAACAGATTCTCACGGGGGAACAGAAATTCGCACAGCACCTGCGTTCTTTTGTTGCAAATAATGTTGTGGATCAAGGTATTTGTAAAATAATAATAATAATCTGTGCAGCAGTATTTATTTTGCACTGGGTCATCTGTTTGACAGGTCAACAAAGTGATAGAACAGTAATGTTTCTCAAGTATGTTTTTTTGTAAGGTGATTAAAAATGTGTTGTTGTTTTTTAGCTCCATATGAGGCGTTCCACATCCAGGGAATCTGAGCCGTGCAGCAGTCCCAAACACTCGAGACCACCTTCAGGATGCTCCACCCGCAGGATGGTCCACCTGCCATCCACAAACAAACACCAAGGTCTCAGCTGCACCCAACATTGTCGTGGATGGAGGTCTCAAGAGATGACGCAGCTCTGGCCGAGACTGCATCATCTTCCGCTGAATTTGAAATACATGTCACACATTTGGCACTTCCCATCTGGTTCTGTGAACTTCTTTTAGAATAGGATACCCTTTATGTAAATAACTATGTGCTTGTGTTAAATTATTATTTGTTTTCTTCTAACCCTGTGTGGACTGGGCACCTGGGTGGTCTGTAACACAGGTGTACACACCCACCTGTTCACATCTGGCCATAACCTATGTCAGAAAGGGATTTTTTTATAAGTCATAAATTCAAGTACAGGAAACTTTTAAATTTTAACGTTTAAAAATTTATGCTTCCTATAACTTTTTTAATAATGTCCAATTTGGATTACTCTAATTGATTATTGCACTTTGTTTCTTTTGTTTTACAATATTTAATATTTGCACACCTGAAACAATTATAATTTATATTAAATTTAAACATTACTTTGTAAAAATTGATGATGTAAACATGTTTATTAAATGTTTGTTTAAATTATGCATGCATCTGAGAGAAATGCAATTTCAATCCTGTGTATGTTCTGTACATATTGCAGTTTGGACAATAAAGTTGACTTTTAAATTTGACTTTGATGCATGACTTGGAAATGTATTTATCAATACAGAGGTCTGTAAAGAAAGAAATTGATTACAAAAACTAGTTGTTTATGATTCATTTTATTAACAGTAAGTTAATTCAAAACAACAAAAGTTTCTGTGTCGTGTCACACGGGGGACACCACCTCCAGCTCGTCTGTATGGATGCAGTGGACAGAAGAGAAAGCAGTCCCAACCACCTTCAAGATGCTGCACCTGCCAGCCACAAACAAACACCAGGGTCTCAGCTGTACCAACATTTGCGTGGCTGCTGCATGGGTGCTTGAGTCATCACAGTTCTCTGAAAAAAACATTTGAAAGGATACAGTATTGTTAAATTCATTGCAATTTGTTTGGTTTGCATTGAAAAAATATAATTTCTCATAAATCTTACCAGCTGTTAAACATATACTGTATGCACGTCCTAACAAATATATCATAAAAGCTTATAGAATGTTTCTAAACACGGATCTTTGGAAAACAAATAAAATATTTTACCACTGTTTAGTGCTAATTTATAGTCAATTCAAAAAACAACGTGTGTTCAGTTCTAGGTTGCATATTAAAATTAAGCCAAAACGTCAAAAAAACGAGGGTAGATGAAATCAATATTTTAAAATAAAATATATTATGAAACGTTACTTTTGTAATGTGCTAAGTAATAAGATGTGGTGAATTAAAGTCACTGCAGCTGGACTACAACTCCGTTGTGATCCAAACAAAGACAAAAACACAACCGTACACCTCATGCCATGCAGCTAAACACAGGTTTTTCATGTGTTCAGTGTTCAGAAGCATACGCTTAAGCTGTGTGTGATTAAATACACGCAACAACATTTTAGAACTGTTATTTTAGTACAAGTTTAGGCTGTTACTTACTGAAGACGCGACTATCCGCCATTTTGAAATCTAAACTTGCCATTTTGAAATCTAAACTTGGGGAGGGGTGAAAGTTCACCACTAGAGGGGGCGTGAACACAGGACAACCCACAACCTCCTCCCCTGCTTGACTCTCTACACGCCCATTTTGAGAGAAATTTTGAAAATGGCCTGGGGGAGGAGTTACCGTCTCAACCTGGGTTTAGTCTGTCTTTAAAAACAATTATTTGTTTGTTCAAAATTATAGTAAAGGTGTGTCTCAGTCAAACTTTTCCTTAATAAATGCATTTTGACGGTCAAATCAGCTGCATTTTCAAACGCCGACTCAAAGAAGCGGGAGTGCACAGAGGGACGAGTCACCGTGAATTTCTTCAAAATTTAACAAGATAAGCACCTAAAAACAATTACAGGGAGTCCTCAACTTACGGCGCCCTTGACTTGCGCTTCGAACGCTAGTATGTGCTGTGTTTATAGATGAATGTGAGGTGTAATGTGTTAGCTAACCGTTTTAAATAAAGTTCTGTGCATGTTTATGGACCAGTATGTACGCTTGTTCAGTCTCATGTCGATAAACGGATGTGCGGCAGCAGCGTACGAATGCCACGTGTTCTGAGTTCCGACTTACGTACAAAAATCTGGATTTACGAACGACACGTGTTCTGAGTTCCGACTTACGTACAAAAATCCGGATTTATGAACGACACGTGTTCTGAGTTCCGACTTACGTACAAAAATCCGGACTTACGGACGACACGTGTTCCGAGTTCCAACTTACATACAAAAATCTGGATTTACGAACGACACGTGTTCTGAGTTCCGACTTACGTACAAAAATCCGGATTTATGAACGACACGTGTTCTGAGTTCCGACTTACGTACAAAAATCCGGACTTACGGACGACACGTGTTCCGAGTTCCGACTTACGTACAAAAATCTGGATTTACGAACGACACGTGTTCTGAGTTCCGACTTATGTACAAAAATCCGGACTTACGAACGACACGTGTTCTGAGTTCCGACTTACATACAAAAATCCGGACTTACGAAGACACATGTTCCGAGTTCCGACTTACGTACAAAAATCTGGATTTATGAACGACACGTGTTCTGAATTCCGACTTACGTACAAAAATCTGGACTTACTAACGACACGTGTTCTGAGTTCCGACTTACGTACAAAAATCCGGACTTACAAACGACACGTGTTCTGAGTTCCGACTTAGGTCAAAAGCGGGTTACGAACGGTGCGTAGGTCCAGAACTCGTTCGTAAGTCGAGGACTATCTGTATTTGTTTGCTCGACTTTATAGTAAAGGTGCGTCTCAGTTTAACTTTTACTTAATAAAAGGACTTTAACGGTCAAATTAGCTGCATTTCGCAGGGGTGGCGCAACAAATTGAAGATTTGATGGTTGCTCCAGGAAGGCTGGATGATGGTGGCAGTCTATGGCAAGCCGATTGTGTCACTAATAGCCACTTTTACCTATTACATGATACAATGGCATGTCATACTGCTCGAGTGCCATCTAGTGGCTGAAAATGGTAGTGTTCAATATTTTCAGTCAGAACTAATGAAAACGGTCATAGCTCAGCCAAAAATTGGTTTATAAATATGGGAGAAAAACAAGTCGTAGGGCATGCAAATTATGTAAAAAATAAAATAAAATTTAAACTGTTACTTATAGGCTGAAAAATATGGTAGTCTTTATAGTATAGTTATGTTTCAAACTGTGTTTGACCTTAATTAGTATCTCAGGCACTTTCGTCAAATATTATTTAAAAGGGAATAAAACAGACACTGTTTGGTATGGTGGTGTTCACCAAACTGAACATGGAGCAGAGAAATCAACTGTGAGTCATCTGAGGACTCCAGAAGAAGATTATAGATCACATGTGTCAAACTCTTGGCCCGCGGGCCAGATGTGGCCCGCCATGTCATTTTATCTGGCCCGCGAGAGCTTAATTAAAAAGTTTTGAGTGTCTAAAAATTAATACGAGCGAGTTTTGACCAAAAACTACATTTCCCACAATGCCTTTCGACTACGGCAGCCCCACTATGCCTTTCGACAACGGTTTTCCCACAATGCCTTTCGACTACGGTAGCCGAGGCAGTGTTTCTACCTTCATGCCAACGAGTGGAATTGAGATATAAATAATGATCCCAACATGTCCAGAAAGAGAAAAGTTGATACAGACGGAAGTTTCAAGAAAGATGGGAAGGCGAATACTTGTTTGTGCTTCCAGGAGAAAGACCGGTATGTCTTTTGTGTTACGAGGCGGTGTCGGTTTTGAAACCAAACACGGAGCTAAGTACGCTAAAGCTAGCCTTCAAGAAAAGCAACACATTCTGCCAAGAATTAAAAGGCAAACTGCGGTCGCAGCAGAGTTTGTTCATGAAACCCACAGCCAAAAACGAGGCTGCAGTGAAAGCTAGCTTCAAAGTGGCTGTGTGACTTTGCTGTGTTGTGCGACATAACCGACCATCTCGCCCAGCTGAATCAGAAGCTGCAGGGACGCAAACAAGTCATCACGCAGATGTCCGACGCGATCACGGCTTTCCTGCGAAAATTGGACTTATGGATGTGGCAAGTGAAACAGGACAATCTTGTCCACTTTCCTGTTTGTCAGGTTAGCATTTTCTTAAAATTTAATTCAAATATATCCTGATGCATTCTCAATAATCCAGGTAGAAAAATCTAAAAAAGCTAAGTGTGGTCCTCTGGACATTCAAAAAAACAAAACAAAAAACAGGTGATTATTTCAGCCACCTAAAATAATATGTTCCCCTTCCTTGGATGGTTTCTTTTCACAAAGATGGCCTCTTTTACTCGTCTCTCAAACCATTGTTCCTCTCTATCAAGGATGTGAACAGCTTCATCCCTGAAAGATGAAGTTTTGTTTTGTTTTTAAATGTCCAGAGGACCAGACTTAGCTTTTTTAGATTAATTAAAATATAATAAAATGTAATTCAACAAAGAAGAAGAACATTTAAACTCTGTGCAATTTAATGATTGTGCTTGCATTTTGTTTTGTGGTTATTATTTTCAGAGCATGTCCGCCTCGTTTCCCGAGACTTTTTTTTTTTGACACACTGGCAACAGGAAAACGGTGTCAGACATCTGGTCAGAAAAACACAGGTTAGCATTTTTTTTTTAAACTTAATTAAATTATAATAAAATGTCATTCATCCAAGAAGAAGAACATTTCAACTGTGTGCAATTTAATGATTGTGCTTGCATTTTGTTTTGTGTTTATCATTTTCAGAACATGATCAATCGTAGAGAGAGAATCCACTTGTGTGTTCAAGGACAGGCAGCATCTCCTCATCAAAGACTACCGGTAACCAAAAAACTTGAGTAATATAGTTGTGAACCGAGTCAACCTTTATTTTGGTATTTTTAGTTGATTACATATTATTTATGTGTAGCTGCTGTTGTAATTATTTAATGTTTGCAGGTCTTATGTGTGTATGCACACAAATTGTTGTCATCAAACCATCAGTTGGATGCAAGGCTGTGTGTAGCCTTTTTTTGTAAAATGCTACATGTGTCATACATGTTCTTTGCAGCTCAGTTTTATGTTATTTTTCTTTATTAACTTGGACATCTAAAAAAGCTGTCTGGTCCTCTGGACATTCAAAAAACAAAACAAAGCAAAAAAAACTGTAGAAACATTTCGTCTTTCGTCCGAAAGACTTCCTCAGTCTGAGCTGCTGTATTCAGCTCAGTCTTATAAATAGCACCCTCTCACAGTGGATCAACCAGTTGGCTGATGACAGCTGAAACCAGCTGCTCACATGATCATGGAGGACCACCTCTGGACCATGGACCAGACTTAGCTTTTTTAGATTTTTCTACCTGGATTATTGAACATGCATCAGGGTATTAACTTGGACAGTTTGATCCTTCATTAATGGAGTTATGTGGGTTTTCATAAGCTGACAAAATTTAAAAGGATTTATGTTAGAGCAACAAGCAAACAGTTTTTTATGCAACTGTAATTGTCAGTTGAATAAGTTATAATAAATGAGTTATTCAACATTAAGGAGTACAGTAGTTACATTTATTTTACATTACATTAGATTACATTTAGTTACATTTATAAGTTACATCTGGCCCTTCAAGGACAGCCATTATGCCAATGTGGCCCTCGGTGAAAATGAGTTTGACACCCCTGTTATAGATATTCAAGTTCAAGGTGAAGGCTATGAGACCATCTCCAAGCAGCTTCATGTTCCTGCTATAAAAGTAGAAGGTTCATGGGATGTAGCCAACCTCCCAGGATGTGGACGTAAAAAGAAATGTGACCCCCAGGTTTATCAGACTTTAGGGGCAGGGGAGTCAAGGAAGTCTTCCAGAGCCATTCAAGCTGTACTCCAAAGTCGAGGTAAGTCCCTTTCTTATAGCACCATCACATTTTAAATCATGATGAGCTCCATGGAGGAAGACCCAGGAGGCTCCACTGTTGGCAGACAGGAATTTGTCAAAATGCATTTTTACAAATTCAAAGGTTTCTAGAACTGAAGAGCCAGACTTAGTTTTGTTTTGTTTTTTCGCAAATGCAGTTTTATTTT
>JBBPBX010011308.1:6419-26110 GCA_038048925.1 Garcialebias charrua | reverse complement strand
CCATGGAGGAAGACAACGTTCTTGGTCTAAGGATGAAATCAACGGTGTCTGATGATAAAAGCTTGTGTGGGTTGATCAAACACTAATCTCTAACCGTTTATTTCATTTACAAGTTTTCCCCAAGGTCAATCAAACTCTTGCCAGTTTAAAATAGATAAAGCCTGAAAATGACACTTTTATTACTGTTATTCGAAGACATCTTTTGAGTGACACGTGATGGATTTACAACCTTGTCGGTCTTGTTCTGGGTTTGTTGGTGAGACATGAGTAAATCTATCGTGAACCCCGCCTTTGCACATCCACAGGTTGTATATGACTGACCTCCTCCAGACAAGTGTTTCCACTTTTCTTCTGTACGTGCTCACACTACAAGAAACTCGGGTCATAAATCACCAGAGCTCCATTAATTTCCAACCGAGTGGACTGAATGAAGACTGGACCCGTGTGAAGAGGTAGAAGTGGTTCAAAAAGAAGGCCAGAGTGGAAAGTTTCACCTCCATCCAATCTGATTTTAGTTTGTGAACAACAGCTCTGCCAAGCCAGAGTAAAACTGGTGTCATGTTTGTTTACAGAAAAACCTTCTTCCCCGACTGTCCAAAACATTGGACCTTGATTTTATTATTTTTTTCAAAGAACTTTTTAGGCTTTTCTGGGTATTGATCATCACTCACATGATTGTACAGTACCAGAAACATTTAATCACCATATATGCGTACAGTATTTTCTGGTGTATAGGTCGCACCTGTGTATAGGTCGCATTGTCCAATTATCACCAATAGATTGGAAAAATCCCTAGATAGGTCGCACTGGTGTATAGGTCGCACCTACGTTTAGCTCTGCTGCAAATGTCTGCCACAGGAGCGCACAGCAAGGCTTTTAAGAAGATTAACACTTAAAAACAATTATTTGTTTGATAAAAATTATAGCAAATATATGTCTGAGCTGAACTTTTCCTTAATAAATGAACGTAATTGTGAAATGAGCTGGATTTAAAAATTTGTTTCGACGAAAGTGATAAGCCATATACGTATAGGTCGCACCAGTGTATAGGTTGCAGGCCTTGAAAGAACATAAAAAGGTGTGACCTATACACTGTAAAATACGGTATGTGTGTGTTCAGTTGTTTAATCTGCCTTTTGGCACAACACCGGCCCACATTTTCGGGTTATCAGCGGTGCAGCGTAAAAAACACTACATGTCAGCAGTGAGGCATAATAGATGCGACTTATGCAGCCAAGCGACATATTTATGTTTTTTTTCTACTTTATTAGACATATTTGGACTGATGCGACATGTATGGCAGCAAGTGGTAACTTAAGCTAATAGGTACAGTAAGAGCCTCCCACTGGATAATTACTGCATGCAACAAGTTATTTAACTAACTGATGCAGTGAGGAGCTTCTCATTTGTTAAACCATGTTGAAGACTCATCCTGTGGTCGTGGAAAAGATGTTCCTCTGCTTCAGAAGGGTCAAGCAGAGAAAACATCTAATGAGATTGCTGAAACCACTAAAATCGTGTTAACTGTCCAATGCATTATTAAAGGGGACCTCAGATGGGTTTTTTAAATTTTTATGGTATTTCTGTGGGCTATCCAGACCCTATTCCTTCAATTTAATGCACAAAATAATTCTTAGATAATCAATTATACCCTTTTTAATTCTGCCATTTTTAACTTTCGTTTTGAACGACCGGTTTCTGATACAAGTTCTGAAGTCCACGCCCTTCAACGATCTGTTTACGCCCTCTGTAACAGCCAGTATCTGTAATGTGTTGTTGTTTTAAAATTAGCTCTTTTTTTATTACTCATTTGACTTACTGTTAGTGCTAGCTTAAGATAACTTACCGAAACCCGTCTGAGCGCGCCGCAATTTGCTGCTCCTTTTAGCATGAGACCACCCGAATCCGATGCTAATGTTAGCTTGTTCCTCTTCCGGTGTTCGCCAGCTCCGCTCGTTGCACGCGGCGATTTTGGGAGTTATCGCTGTTCCAGTCAAGACAACACAAAGTTCACCAAGTGTCTCCCGTAAATTAATCCGTAAGGAGAAGGTCCTCGCTGCTGCGAGGCTCCTGTGAGGCTTCAGTGAGGCTGTACAGTTGAAGCTCCGCTCCATCAAGCCAGAAGAGGGTCCCGTCGCAACCGGTCTCTACGCCGGGGGTATGCTCGTTTAATTTTTGCCGGCGGCGCGTTGGGAGAGATCGCAAATACACTAAAAATTGAACTAAAACATAAAAATAACAATTATACTTTATTTATCAGAATCAGAATCAGAATCAGAATCAGGTTTATTGGCCAAGTATGTTGACACACACAAGGAATTTGTTTCCGGCTGTTCGTGTCTCTCTAGAAAGTGTCTCTCTAAAAATGCTAAAAATTAATGTATACAGATACTTTACATAAAAAAAACGTACAAATAATACACAAAATACAGAAGGATTCACATCACATGGGGGATGTGAATGGGTTGGGGGTCACGCTGATGGATGTCTGATGATCAGCTGTTGATGATGGTGATGGCCTGGGGGAAGAAACTGTTTTTGTGTCTGGCAGTCTTAGTGGACACAGATCTGTAGCGTCTGCCAGACGGGAGAAGTTGGAACATGTTGTGACCCGGGTGTGTGGAGTCTGTGGTGATTTTTCCAGCCCGTTTCCTGGTTCTTGCGTGGTACAAGTCCTGAATGGAGGGCAGTGAAGCCCCAATGACTTTCTCAGCTGTCCTCACTGTTCGCTGCAGCCTGTTCCTGTCCTGCCTTGTGGCTGCTCCAAACCAGACTGTGATGGATGTACACAGGATGGACTCAATGACTGCAGTGTAGAACTGGATCAGCAGCTCCTGAGGCAGGTCCAGCTTCCTCAACTGGCGTAGGAAGTACAGTCTCTGCTGGGCCTTTTTGAGGATGGAGGTGATGTTGGGCTCCCACTTCAGGTCATGTGAGATGGTGGTTCCCAGGAACCTGAAGGACTCTACCGTAGACACGGGGCTGTTGAAGATTTTGAGGGGCAGCAGTTCTGGGGGGTGTCTCCTGAAGTCCACTCTCATCTCTACTGTCTTCAGTGTGTTCAGCTCCAGTTTGTTCAGGCTGCACCAGGACATCAGTCGTTCCACCTCCTGTCGGTACGCAGACTCGTTGTCATCACTGATAAGTCCAATGACTGTAGTGTCATCTGCGAACTTCAGGAGTTTAACAGACGGGTCATTAGAGGTGCAGTCATTGGTGTATAGAGAGAAGAGCAGTGGAGAGAGCACACAACCCTGAGGGGCACCAATGCTGATGGACTGTGAGGAGGAAATGATTTTCCCCAACTGCACCTGCTGCGTCCTGCCATTTATAAAGCCATTTATAAAGCCATTTATAAAGCCATTTATAAAGCCATTTAAAAAACCACAGCTGCAACAAAGTGCTGTACACATGAAATTAATAACATATAAACAAAAGATGAGATGAAATCATGAAAAACAACAGTCATGTGTTTAATACAGAAGTGGGTTGAGCCTAACATGGGGTTGCTAGGTGAGGGGCTGGACTCAGGTTGGGGTGGGTTGTCCTCTCGCTTGTGACGTCACAAGCGAGATTGATCTCCAGTTTATTTCAAAAACGAAACCTATATTATCACAGTAAAATAAATCTACTTAGAGTAAATAAACCACTGGGTGCATTTTTTTGGCCTTAGGACTGTTTTTTTATGAAGTAAATACCCAAAGTTGAGTAAAAAAACATTAAAAAGTGAATTTTGAATGTGTGGTCCCCTTTAAAAACTGGAAGACAGTGGAAAGAGTTTTCTTCATTACAGAACATAAAAGGACCACTACAAACAAACATAAAATCCAATAAATTATTGAATGTTCTGCTCATTGTAATGCCAGATTTGAATAATTAAAAAAAAAACTTCAACATAATTTAAACATTTTGTTTTGTTATTCATGGCATGAAAAGGTACTTTTAGTAATCTTATTAACCAAAAAAAGTTGCAAACAACCAAACACATACTGATAAAAATCAACAGCTGTATTAATAGACAAACAAAAGCATTTGTTCCTGCAAACAATCAAGACAACTAGTCAGACCCAGGACCTCCACTTCCCACTAAAGACCAGAACACACCCACTTACTAAAAATAATATATATATATATATACACTACAACTTCTTCTACACCTCATGTTACTTTACAAAATGTAAGTACCTCTATCAAACATTTTGAATGTTCAAAAAGGCGTTCAATTCAAGATCAACTGGACTTTATTTGTAACAGAAGACTTCTGTTACAAATAAACGTGATGAAACGTGAAACGTGAAACTTCTTCGTTACTTCGTCTTCTGTTACAAATAAAGTCCAGTTGATCTTGAATTGAACGCCTTTTTGATTTATCATGTCCTGGACGACTGAGAATCTTCACCAGCATATTTTGAATGTTCCTGCACTCTCACTTTAAAACTGCACCCTCAAACCACGTCTTCCATATCTTTATCTTTGTTTTTTTATAGCATACTTTCTACTGTTTTTTACATTTTCTGTATCGTATTGCACACGTCTCGTTTTTGCAGGTTTTTCTCTTTTGCCAATGCCAAAAAAATCGTAAACTAAAATAAATCTTACTTAATTAAACTTAATCACTAGTTTTTACTTCTGAGAAACACCTTTTCAGCCCTCTGTCTGCATGTATGTGGGTGGGTTGACAATCTTGATTAATTATAACCTCCGGGAGATTCACAACTGTGGAAATTACAATATTTTGTTAGAAATAATCAGAGGAAAGATATTTGGTGAGGAAGAACTCGGTTCTGGTGTTCTATTTTTGCTAGTCTCCATGTGGGTTGAGCCTGAAAAACAAACTTGAAATACTCTGATTGCTGACCTAAATGCGTCTAAAAGCAAATGGCAACTAATGCTCTGCTATAAGATTTACTTCACCCACCTGATCCTTCACCGCTATGGCACATTGATTTAGTTTGGGCACAACCAACAATCTTTGGGGGTCTCATTATCTCACTTGTGATGATTGATATGACAGACGTGCACTTATATTTACACAGCCAAGGCCCTCCAGCCTGAAGGTTAAGCCTGTAGTTTCCACCACCCCCTCACTGCGTGATTGTCAAGAGAAGAATTGGTGGGGATGGACTTATTTGCATTATTTCCTGCCTCCTCTGACTACAGAGCGAGGGCGCCTGGGCCGTTGATGGAGCTTCACGTTGTGTTCTTGTAAGGACTAGGGGAGATGAAAGTGATTGCCCTTGGAAAGTCACAGATTAAAATAAAACGTCCCATGGGTTGTTCTCATCAGCGTTCTCAGAACAATTGGACCTGAAAGGGTCCATCCTTGGGTTTGATTGGAGGAGAATCCATGTAAGAGCTGAGATTTGGTTGAATGGTGAGGAGAAGAGGACGGGGCTGTATAAACAATCATGATTCCACTTTATTGGACAGTTGCAGAGACTTTTTAATGATTGGTTTGAATTAGAAGGTTTTTATTGAAACACTGGGTCAACATTTGTAAAGGACAACATGTAGTAAAGGACAAAATACACCAGAGTCGGAGGGAAACAACTCAGCAGAAATGCAAGACTTTAAAGATTCACTAAACTTTATGGGTGAACAACTAGCAAAATTATCAGCAAAACTGGATTCCCAGTCCAATCTGGTTGAGGAAATAAGACAACTGAAAGAACTGATAATTAGCAAAGACAATAAAATAACTGAACTGGAACGAAAAATAGATGACTTAGAACAGTGGTCCTAAATGCGGCCCGCGGGCCGGATGCGGCCCTCCTCCACATTTGGTCCGGCCCCCAGAACAATACCAGAGAACATTTAGATTTTTTTTCATTGTGTATGTGTATTTGATAATAAAGTTGGACGTTTGCAATAAAATGTTCCTTAGTTATGAACTATTTTGAACTATTGTTCCACATTTAATTTATCGTGTCAATGTTTGGGGAAAAACTCTGACACATCCAAAACGTGACATTCTGTTCCACTCTTTTGCGGTCTGTGCCCCTATCTGGCAACTCTCAGAAAAAAAATCCTAAACCCGCCTTTCTCAAAGACAGAACTGAATAATGGTGAAAAGATTAGGTAAGAAAAAAACTGATTCAGAAGTATTGAACGCCTTTTTTGATTTTGAATCCTGGACGACTGAGAATCTTCACCAGCTTAAGCTGCAATGGACAAATGATAATTTTTTTTGTTCAATGCAAAGACAAGGCTGTCCATCTCATCTGTAAAGAGGCGGTGGCGGCATTCAAAGAATACAATCTGAGGCGACACTATGAATCCCATCACAAAGACAAGTATGATAGCTTGCGTGGCCTAACATGCTAACGCGGAGGGGCTAACGCTAATGCGCGCAGCCTTTTGGATGGACACCGTGGAGAAATGGCTCCCAGTAAGCTATTCACTACTAATTAACTATTTATTATTGTTCCAACATCTGTGAAGAACCCAGAAAGGGTTATTTGATTGAGCTTTCTGGAAAACAATACATTTTTACATTTAGGCACTCCTGCAATCAGACTTTTTCCTGTTACAAACGGACTCCGGCCCCCCACCAGAGAAGAGAAAAGTTATGTGGCCCTCACAGGAAAAAGTTTGGGGACCCGTGACTTAGAACAATACACAAAGCAAGACAACTTGGTGATCTCAGGACTTGATGTTAGTAAGTGTCGGACATATGCAAGAACTCTTACTAACAAAGACCCAACTGAGAATGCATCTCAGGAAGAACTACAGACTCTGGAGGAGCATGTAGTTACTTTTTTACAGAACAAGAACATTAACATAGAACATAGGGACATTTCGTTCTGTCACACCCTGCCCAGTAAATCACCAAGATTCAATCCGTCAGTAGTCGTCAAGTTCATTAGCAGGAAGTTAAAAAACAATGTAATTATGCAAGCAAAAAAAAATCTGCGGGGATCAAACGTTTACATAAATGAACATCTAACCAAAAAAAATGGAAACATTGCACATGAAGCAAGGTTGTTAAAAAAACAGAACAAAATAGCATCAACATGGACAAGAAATGGATACATCTTTATCAAAACACAGGAAGGGTCTCAGCCTAAAATGATAAAAGAACTGAAGGATCTGGATGAACTCAGGAGATGAAAAATTACAAATCAATGAAACAACTCACACTCAAAATGGACAAAATATACAGTGAAATGAACAAATACATTAGAACATGACAACATACGAAGACTCAGAACCTAAAATATATAATGTTGAAAATGTGATTGATGCAAAAAAAATTCCTGTAATAAAAGATAGCGAATATTATAATGAAGAGCAGTTTAATGACATCAATATATCAAATGGAGTTCTCTCTATTATTCACTTTAATAGCAGAAGTATAAATGCAAACATATCCAAAATAACAGATTACTTAAAACAGTTAAATAGAACTTTTACGATAATAGCGCTGTCAGAGACATGGCTCAATGATGATAACACAAGTAATATTCACATCGAGGGGTATGAATTATATCATATGAACAGAAATAATAAAAGAGGTGGTGGAGTCGCTCTATTTGTCAATAATGAAATAAAATGTAAATTAAATAGTGAAATGTCAATAATAGTTGATAATATTATGGAAATGATAACAATAGAAATAATAAACAAAAACGATAAAAACATAATAATAAGTTGTGTATATAGATCACCAGGAGCAAATATAGAAATTTTCACTGATAAAATCTTGGAGCTAATGGAGAAGAGTTTTAATAAAAAAGTTTTTTTGTGTGGAGACTTTAACATTGATATGGGAAATAAAACAGATTCAAATAACATCAGCACATTTATAAACTCAATGTACAGTTTAAATATGTATCCATTGATATCAAAGCCAACAAGAATTACAACTCATAGTGCCACAATAATTGATAATATTTTCACAAATATAACAAATGGGGATGTGATAGGTGGTATCTTAACGACCGACTTAAGTGATCATTTACCAGTTTTCACAATCTATAAAAATGATCAAAGCATCACAAAAGCAGTTACAACGAAGAAAAAGATCATAAACACGTCAAAAAAAGTTTTGGAAAAATTAAAAGAGGATCTAGATAAACAAGACTGGAATGAAGTGTATGTTGATGATGTGAACAGAGCATATGATGAGTTTATGAATATCTTGGAAGCTCTGTATGAAAAAAATTGTGTGCAAACAAATTACACAAAGAGAAATATGGTTGACCAACCATGGATGACAAAAGGGTTGAGAAATGCTTGTAAAAAAAGAACTATTTGTATTCATGTTTCTTGAAATTGCGAAGTCAGAGCGCTGAAGAAAAATATAAAAAGTATAAAAATAAATTAGTAGGGATTATAAGGAAACATAAGAAAGAATATTATAGTAAATTATTAGATAAAAGTAATGGTGATATGAAAGCAACATGGCGAGTAATGAATAGTGTTCTGAAGAATCATAAAGCAAAAACTGGTATTTCAAAATATTTTGTAAAAGACAACGATGAAGTTCATGATGAAAATGAAATTGTAAATGGATTTAATCAATATTTTGTGAATGTTGGATCAAGCCTTGCAGCTAAAATACCAAAGGTAGATAATAATGTGATCCATTCAATTACAGGTTGTGCAAATAGTATTTTTCTAAATGGAACTAACAAAGAGGAAATAATGAATGTAGTAAAAAATCTTACAGACAAGAGATCAAAAGACTGGGTGGACATGGATATGATGTTTGTAAAGGACATAATGAGCCATGTTATTGAGCCGTTTACATATATATGTAATTTATCATTTTCAACAGGAATATTTCCAGATAATATGAAAGTAGCTAAGGTAGTTCCTCTTTTTAAAAATGGTGATAAATGTGTGTTCAACAATTATAGACCTATATCCTTGTTACCACAGTTTTCAAAAATTCTTGAAAAACTATTTGTAAACAGACTAGATCAATTTATAGATAAACAAAATATTCTAAGCAACAGTCAGTATGGGTTTAGAGCAAAAAACTCTACATCAATGGCTCTCATGGAATTAATGGAACAAATAACTACTGCTGTCGATCAAAAACAATATTGTATCAGTATTTTTGTTGATTTAAAAAAAGCATTTGATACTATTGATCACACCATTCTCCTTGAAAAATTGAACAAATATGGTATTAGAGGACCAGCATTACAGTGGGTATCTAGCTACTTGAAAGATAGGAAACAATTTGTACAAATAAATGATGTAAGATCTGACCTCTGTAATATCACATGTGGAGTTCCCCAAGGCTCTGTACTTGGACCAAAGCTATTTATTTTATATGTGAATGACTTGGTAAATGTGTCAGGACTCCTTAAATGTGTACTTTTTGCTGATGATACCACATTTTTCTGTTTAGGTGAAGATATAGAACAAATGTTGGAATTGATAAAGACAGAATTTGTCAAGATACAAACTTGGTTTAAAATAAATAAATTATCATTAAATCTAGAAAAAACTAATTACATGATATTCAGTAATAAAAAGAAAACTGTTGATGTTCCACTCAAAATTGAGGGTGTTGAGATTTGTAGAGTGAATGAGGTGAAGTTTTTGGGTGTCATTATTGATGACAAACTGACATGGAAACAACACATAAATTCTGTAAGAATAAAAATAGCTAAATCGATTGCAGTACTGTACAAAGTCAGAGACCTATTGAATGATAAAGCTCTGTATTTGTTGTATAACACAATCATTGTTCCACACTTAATCTATTGTATTGATGTTTGGGGGAAAGCGTGTAAAACAATCACAAAGCCTATTTTTGTATTACAGAAAAGAGCTGTAAGAATTATCACTAGAAAACATTACCGTCATCCATCAAGTACATTATTTCATCAACTGAAGTTATTGAAGTTCCATGATTTGGTAGACACACTTATCATCCATCAAGTACATTATTTCATCAACTGAAGTTATTGAAGTTCCATGATTTGGTAGACACATCTGGACACGAAGGACTCTTATGTTAGAATGCTGTTCATCGACTTCAGCTCGGCATTCAACACCATCATCCCCCAACAGCTCATCCATAAACTGGACAGTCTGGGGCTGAACACCTCAATGTGTAACTGGCTGCTAGACTTCCTGACCGGGAGACCACAGACAGTACGGATCGGGAGTAACACATCTAGCACCATCACATTGAACACAGGGGCCCCACAAGGATGTGTGCTGAGCCCCCTTCTATTCACCCTGCTAACACACGACTGCACACCATCGTACAGCTCCAACCACTTCATCAAGTTTGCGGACGACACAACAGTGGTAGGTCTCATCAGCAACAACGATGAGACGGACTACAGGAACGAGGTGAGCCGCTTGGCCTTGTGGTGCGGACACAACAATCTCACTCTCAACGTGGAGAAGACAAAGGAGATTGTCGTGGACTTCAGGAAGAGGGATGCACAACATGCCCCTCTGACCATCAACAGCACCGCAGTGGAGAGAGTGGACAGCACCAAGTTCCTGGGAGTGCACGTCTCGAAGGACCTGTCCTGGAGCAGGAACACTGCAGCACTGGCCAAGAAGGCTCACCAGCGCCTCTACTTTCTCCGCAAGCTGAAAAGGGCTGGAGCTTCAACCCCCATCATGTGCACCTTCTACAGGGGTGCCATAGAAAGTGTCCTGACCAGCTGCATCACGGTGTGGTTTGGTGCATGTACTGCATCATGCCGCAAGAGCCTCCAGCGCATCGTGAGAGCAGCTGAGAAGATCGTCGGCACCTCCTTGCCCTCACTGCAGGACTTACACAGCAAACGCCTCACTCGGAAAGCCCTCTGCATGGCAGGTGATCCCACACACCCACTACACAGCCGCTTTAGACTGCTGCCATCAGGGAGGAGACTGAGGAGTCTCCAGGCTCGTACCAGCAGACTGAGAGACAGCTCTGTTCATCAGGCAGTCAGAATGCTAAACACTCTGCCTGCTCTGCCTCCCCTCCCATTTGAACTGCCTTAACACAAAAAACTTTCTCACACATTACCACTCAACACAAAGTTTTTAACACTGGACCCTGTGTCATCAAACGGGTTATTCACTAAACTCTCGGTCATGTGGCAGCACGGTGGCACAACTGGTAGAGCTGCTGCCTCTCAGCGAGAAGGTTGCCGGTTCAAATCCCGGTCCGGGGCCTTTCTGGGTGGAGTTTGCATGTTCTCCCCGTGCATGCGTGGGTTTCCTCCGGGTACTCCGGTTTCCTCCCACAGACCAAAAAACATGCTTGTTAGGCTGATTGGTGACTCTAAATTGACCCTAGGTGTGAGTGTGAGAGTGGATGGTTGTTTGGTGTGAGTGAGACAGGTCCCTCTTGTAAATGAGTCCCCGTGACTCAACGAGGCTAGCCTGTATAAATAAAGGTTGAATGAATGATGTGCTCATTCAGTTTGCACTACTTCTCATATTTGCACTAATGTTTGTATTACATTACTGCCTATAGTCATACTACTGTTTACATTCACTGTTTACATTTATTAATACGGTTTACATTTATTACTACTGTTTTACATTTATTACTACTGTTTACATTTACACTACTTTTATATCTACACTACTGCTGATACATATACAGTATTCTCTGACTAGCCTTATCTAAGGATGCCAAATGTGCCTTATGTGCCTTACTGCATATGCCACTTTGCCTCTATACCAACATCAACTACCTCATACATATACTGTGTACATTAACTCATATGCTGCTGTGCCACTCTTTGCAAATGTCAATGCTAGAACCTTCAGTTTATTTTATAGATATACTTTTTATACTTTTTATACTACTATGAAAAAACTCAGGACAGTATTACACTTTTATTATTTCATTTTATGCTTATGTTCATTGGGTGTTTGGTGTTTTAGGGGTGTTTGGTGTTTCAGTGTTGGTGTAAATTTTCATACTTTTATACTACTATGAAAAAACTCAGGACAGTGTTACACTTTTACTATTTTATGCTTATGTTTATTAAATGTTTTAGTGTTTAGTGTTTAGATGGTTACTGTTGCACCGAGGGACTGAGAGAAACGCAATTTCAATCCTGTGTATGTCCTGTACATATTGCAGTTCTGACAATAAAGTTGACTTTGACTTTGACTATAATATTTTATCAGTTATGTATAGGGCTCAAAATAATGCATTACCTTTAAATATCCAAATGCATTTTGTTAAAAGACAAAGTTGTTATAATCTTAAGGGGACAGAGATGTTTGTAAAACCACAATTCAGAACTAGTTTGAAGGGACGTTCTACCTCAATCCAGGGAATTAGATTATGGAATGGCTTGGAGAATGTAGTTAAAAATGCCAAGTCAATGTTTACATTTAAGAAAATGATCAAAACGAATGTGTTAAAAATATATATGAAATAGCGTAATGTGTATTGTATTAGTTAGAAAATTAGAAAGAGTTAGTCATTTTGTACTGTTGGTTGAAGATTATTATTGTTTAATCTGATTGTTGGAAAAAAGGGGCAGATATAATAAGATTTATTCTTCTTTCTGCTACCTTTCATTTTTTTATATTTTGTACATTTCCATTTATGGGATTGTCTTGTATTGTTTCTTTTGTAAAAAAAAAAATGAACAAATTCAATAAACATAAACATAAACATTTTATATCCATCAAGTAGCCACCAGCTACAAGACTGAAATGCTCATGAAAAAAAGCTACAAGAGGAAATATTGGCCACAATTACCAGTAATTTGTTTTTAAAACCAAACCAAATGTATCTCAAAAAGCTAAGTCTGGTCCTCTGGACATTGAAAAAACAAAACAAAACAAAGCACACAAAAAAATTGTAGAAACGTTTCGTCTTTCGTCCGAAAGACTTCCTCAGTCTGAGAAGCTGTATTCAGCTCAGCAGTGTTGCCAGGTGAGAAATGTAGGATTATCGTACTAGAGCCCTAAAATTATCGTATTTTGAGGGAAATTATCGTACACCCGTCAAAACCAAAATAACAAGTATGCTACACTCTGTTGTTGAATTGCGTCTAACAGGCACTCACAGCGTTGTGGCGTCAGTACGGGTGGGAACCATAGACAATAATACGTATTAATGTCTGGTGGCAACTAATGAGCCCGCCCCCCCGCGCTTCTTGTTTTGTTTCATGGCGGTTTTAATTTAATAACTCAACTAAATTCTGTCTATTAAGTTTGTATTTTCAAGGAAATAATAACTTGATCTTTAGCTTTACTGATATCACTACTAAAAACATCCCTAATTGTAAATTTAATATTAATTTTATTTATTTATTTTTGTTAATGCATTCTTTCTGTTTCATACCCTGGACATCCCATAAAGACATGTTGAACCGTTTCAGGGAGATTGCTGGTGCACATGTCACAAAAAAGTCCTGTTGCATGCTTTCCAATTATTTTAAGAGATTTATTAAGGCCTGTGTGTCCTATGCGAGTAAGTTCCTGTGGTTTCTTCCTGCTTTCCTTGTATATCTTACCTTTTTTGTTGTGTAAATATCTTCCTGTATCAGTAATGTCCCAGGTTTCCTGCCATATTTTCTTAATATATTTCTTAATTATCATTTAACATTTAACTTTATATAAATGTTCTCTCATTTTCATCACTTCTTCCAGACCTGTGTCACACGAGACACGGCTCTGCTTTTTTTTTTAATTTTCTAACTCATGGGGCGGGCGCAGCGGGCTATTCAGCCAATCATGGCCGTTGTTCTGAGGCAAACGCACGCACGTCACTCTTGGGTCACATTTAGAAAAGCACGATTGGCTGGAATTTCAAGATGCATTCAGGGTTCACAAAAAAACTCGACAGACAGTTGAGACAGGCTGATGGAAACCGATCACTACACATTCAAGGAACGGTCAAATTATCGTATTTTTGGCCTTTTTCGGGATTATTGATCGTACATCGTACAGAGGGCTGAATTATCGTACAAATACGATAATTATCGTACACCTGGCAACACTGCAGCTCAGTCTTATAAATAGCACCCTCCCACAGTGGATCAACCAGTTGGCTGATGACAGCCGAAACCAGCTGCTCACATGATCAAGGAGGACCATCAGCCTGACGATGGATCGTTAACACCCTGATGGTTGTTTGCTATTCACAGAGGGCTGAGTGATACTAGCAATAACAGCATTGTAAGTGGGGGACAGTTGAACCCGGAGGCCTCCACCTCTGTTTAATGATGGACGGTTTCTTTTCACAAAGATGGCCTCCTTGAGGTTTCGGCTGTCATCAGCCAACTGGTTGATCCACTGTGGGAGGGTGCTATTTATAAGACTGAGCTGAATACAGCTCCTCAGACTGAGGAAGTCTTTCGGCCGAAAGACGAAACGTTTCTACAGGTGTTTTTTTTTTTGCTTTGTTTTGTTTTTTGAATGTCCAGTGGACCAGACTTAGCTTTTTTAGATTTTTCTACCTGGATTATTGAGCATGCATCAGGGCAAACCAAATGTATTTTTTACACTGATTAAGACATTTTATAGTTTCATCATTGTGCTATTCATTATTGACAATAACATCTAACATTAGTCCAACAATGTTCAGCCAGGTCATCTGGACGGTTTCTTTTTTGCTGAGACATTTTGTCCTTCGTCCAAAGGACTTCTTCAATCTGAGGAGAAACTGTCCAGATGACCTGACTGAACACTGTTGGACTTTTACCTGGATTATTGAGCATGAACTTTAGTATCTAACATCAATGGTTCCCAAAGTTTTTACCCTTTGACCCCTGAACAAAAAGTTTTAGACCAAACTACTGCTTGCTGAAACTTGTGTCCCAAATTTTTTGGAATCCGGTTTGTAGAAGAACTCCACACAGAAAAACCCCAGGTCCAACTGGAGATTGAATCCAGGAACTTCTTGCTGTCAGGCAACAGTGCTAACCACTGAGCCGTCGTGGTCATAAATAAAGGTCTAATAATTAAAAAAAATAGTTAATTACACCAATTATCTGCAGGTACAATGATAAATTAATTTTAAAAACAACCTGGGATTTTACTGCATGAACCAGCTGAATATGCAACTGGTTCATGCAACACAACAGGTTGTAAACAAAGCAGGAAATATTCTGTATTTTAATCATGATGGCTGGAAGCGAACAGATGACACCGATTCATGCAAAAAGAGAGAGGAGACGAAAATAAACATTCAGGGAGGCCTGGGGCGTTTATTTCTGACAGGAGTGTTTGCTGATAAAAGGAAAGTGGAGGTTTAAGGATGCAGAGAGCACATCAGCGCATTGAAATGTCAATCTATTTCTGAAAACAATTCTCGCCTCAGGGTGACATCACAAACACACAAGTCACAGGTTTTATGTCTTATGTCAGTTGATCCGACATTATAATAACTCAGAAAGCAGAACTCAGTTCATCTCACATCTCGAGCTCCACATTAATATCAATAAGGCAACTAAACATTACGCATGACTAAAATAAAATAACCGAATGGCTCCCACCATAATAATAATAATAAGAAGAAGTGATCCTTTTAGGCTTAATTGGTTTGAACTTGAACTCAGTGTCCTGAATAAATCTGTGAACAAGTAAATGCACATTTATATGAGGAATAATTAGTTTCCCTGAGCTCTAAGTGCTAAATATCTTTATAAATGCAAACACTGCGCTCTTGTAAAATTAGAGCATTTGCATAAAAAGTTTCTTTCATACGGCGAGGAGGAAAATGCAAAGAGAAAACTTCGACGATCGTTGGCAGCCGTTTGATTGCAGTCATTTAAATCAAAGTTAAATGTAAAAAACATAACCAGTGCCACATTTATTCACATGAAATAACCAACAAATTGGTCTGACAGCCTGTTATTAGAGACATAAATGTATGAAAAGAATAAAACCAGAGGATTTAGAGAAGTTTTACAGTAAATTATATCAGTTTCAGAAAGCTTTGAGGCAGACGTCTGTCATCTGAATAAACTAATCTTTTATTTAAATAAAATATTATATGGTTTAAAAAAGAGTTTTAAATAAGTAATTTATTTAAAAAAGACTGAAGTCTGCTGTTGTAAACCACACAAAACAAAGCAGAACAGAAATTAAAGAAGAAACGTTTTAAAGAAATACTGTCACCTGCAGCCTTTACTGCAAGTCAAGGTTTTAAACAAAGATCTTGCATCATCTGTTAGTATTTAAAGTATGTGTTGGGAACAACTCTCAGTTATAACCACTCAAACTGCAGCTCACCATGCAATGACAGTTATACTTGTCATTTGCCAAGGTTAATATAGCTAAGGATCATGATATGGGCTGTAAAACGTCAACTTGAGGGAAGAAGGATCTTCAAAAAATCTACAGAAATAAAATTTACTTTGAAAAAAACAAAACAATAATGGTCAATCAGGTCATCTGGACAGTTTCTTTTTTGTGCAGAGACGTTTCACTCTCTATCTGGAGGGCTTCATCAGTCTGATGAGTCCCAAGTAAACTGTTTTCCCCACTAAACAGTACAATCCTTTAGAGGAACAACCAGTTTTCTGGTTTGACTGTGGCTGCCTGGGAGGAGTCGACGCTGATTGACCAATGGGAGCAGGTTTTGCTTCAGATGCTTCATATTTCATTGTACCCAGACCAGACTCAAGCCAACCTGTGTCAGGTGCAGCCTACAACCCAAGAACAACAGGGAAGCTTCTGGTGTTTGACAGCAGACATAACGCTGTTTCTTAGAAACCTTCAGTTTTAAACAAGAGCTGATGTAACTTACCTAAAGAGCCAGCAAATACAGCTAGCCAATCAGTGTTTGTTCTCTAGAAACACCCTCTTTTGGTCTGCAGAGAACCCCTTCTCGTTGGTTTACATGGAGGGGGCGAGACTTAAAACTTGTACTGGAACCAACACACAGGTAAGTTGGTCTCGGTCCGGCTCAGAGATCCATTACAGGTAGTCCTCGACTCACGACCGAGTTCCGTTCCAACGCCACGTCGTAAATCGAATTTCGACGTAAGTCGGAACATACGTAAATACTTCACCTTATACGTATAGTACTGTATTTTACCAAACACTTAGCCTATCCTAACACAGTACCCTACATAATTATCAAAACATACATACATTTGGGAGCCATAATGAAGGGAAAAAAGAGTTAATAACCTACTGGTATGCTGGTGAAGCCGTTCCTCCGTCCCTCCTCTGTATTCTCCATTGTATTTACGTCGTAAAACAATCGTCCAGCTCGGTCCATCCTCCGTACGTATTCGTTTACGACGTAAAACCGCGTTCACAGTACACACAGTATCAGTAAGTTGTACTATGAACAGTTTTGTTTTTTGAATGTCCAGAGGACCAGACTTGGCTTTTTTAGAGCGTACAGGGCAGCTGTAGCCTCCGTGGCTAGTAAAACCGGAAACCGGAAAATGCCGGAAACGGCGTAACTCGGCTTTTCAAAATAAAATGTTCAAAATAATTTTTATTTCATTTTATTAATTTTTTTAAATGGGAGGTGCGTCATAACCGCGAAACGTCGTAACTCGAGGCCGTCGTAAGTCGAGGACTGCCTGTAATATTCACAGTCTTTGTCTGGCTCCAAGGAGCAACAACGTGAGTTTCATTAAAATCCATTCACTAGTTCATGACATACAGTATATTTATTTATTTTGAACAGACAATAAATTAAAAACAAATTAAGATTAAAAAAAAAATAACAGTCAGGCCAATTGACATAAAACTTTACACAATTAGTTCAAAATACATCTTTTGCTATCAGAAACAAATGAAAGCACATATTACATGATCTCCTGCCTTTCATAACGGCTGCGATGAAGACTGGAGGAAGAGCAGAAACTAAGAGTTGCTCAAAGCTGTTTTGACAGCTCAAGACTAAATTTAAAGTTGTTACGGTTGAATGTTATTAAAAAGTGAGTTCAGTCAGTGTTAGTTTTATTTCATGTTGCAGCCTAATACTTGTTGCTATAGGAGCACATTTTATTAAAGCATTATATCAAACCGTTGATTTTATCTTCTGAAGTCTTTCTTCATGAAATAAACTCCTTGAACTATCTGACACCGAAAGCATGAGAGTACCCCTCATCACCAGTAGAGAGCAGGCGACACACACATAAATCACAGCGCTTTGCTGACATGTATGATTTAGTTTTAAATCACTGTAACTAATTTATAATAAAAAAAACACTTAAAAAGAGCCACGGAGAGGGAGCGAAAACACCTGTGGTCGTTAATTATGCCCAAACAGAAACCGACTGTGGGAAAGGTCTCTTCCTATAAATTGCACCTTGCTGGAGCGTTTCACAGATTTGTGGAGAAAAGTGTGCACGCCGGCTGAAGAATATTTGCCCTGCGTGCTTCGTGCGATGACATACAGACGAGTGAATCACAGAGCGGCAGCAGCAAGTGTTGGTGTCACGCTGCGCCTGCTGCAGCACAGAGCCCCGCTGGTGGCTGTGGGCTTTTCTGCTTTTCTTCCAAGTCATTACATTTTGATTTTTCTGATGTGCGGCTAAGATGTTTTAAATTACTCGTCTGTGATGTTTGTTTTGTATTTTCCCCTACCAGAAAGTGGTCAAGCTGAAGGCGGAGTTAATGGAGCCGATATGTCAGAAGCCACTTAAGGATGGAGATGCGAGCCAAATGGACCAACGAGAAACCGCGTCAGTCGGAGCTGCCAATGTTTGTTTTTTTAACTGCATCCCACGACAGATGCTTTTGTTTTGTTACAAGCATGACTCAATGTAAATTCAATTTTAAAACACTGATTCTGAAGGAAGGTTTAATTTGATAAAACTGATCAACTCACGTCACAAAACGTTAATAATAATGTACGACAAAAGTAACAGGAGGATGAAGACACTCTTGAAAAAACTACTTTATCAGTAAGGTAATGCAAAAAGCAGCAGCTTTTGACACCGTCGACCATCAGGTACTAATCAACCGCTTGTCCCAGCAGGTTGGCCTCCAGGGAGCTGTGCTTGAGTGGTTCAAATCTTACCTGTCTGGGAGAACTTTTTCTGTCATGATAGGCGATCTGTCCTCCTCTTCATCAACCCCTCTGACCTCTGGCGTACCACAGGGATCTATTCTAGGGCCAGTCCTCTTCTCTCTTTACATGCTGCCATTAGGATCAATCATTGCACGTCATAACCTGTCTTTTCACATGTATGCAGACGATTTACAAATCTATCTGCCAGTCACTCCCAACCCCTCACCCAGTTCAAACACTCTTGTCAACTGCTTAAATGACATTAAGCACTGGCTCTCTCAAAACTTCCTCCACCTAAACACAGATAAAACTGAATGCATTTTATTTAGTGCACCTGGTGACACCAGCAACATCCTTCCCAGTCCCAGTGTTGGTTTCCCCCTCCCCCACTTCAACCCGGTGGTCAGAAATCTTGGAGTGCAGCTTGACTCCAACTTAAAGTTTGATAAACAGATCAGTTCTGTTGTCAAGACCAGCTTCTTTCAACTCCGACTGCTCTCCAAAGTCAAGTCATTTCTCAGCCGTGCTGATCTGGAGAAGGCCATCCATGCCTTTGTGACCTCCAGACTTGATTATTGTAATGCTTTGTATGTTGGTATTAATCAATCCTCCATCTCCAGATTACAGCTTGTACAGAACTCTGCCGCGCGCCTTTTGACCAACACACGAAAATATGAACACATCACTCCTGTCCTGTCCTCTTTACACTGGCTCCCGGTTCAGTTCAGGATACAGTTCAAGCTGCTCCTGTTTGTTTTCAAAGCTCTGAATG
>JBBPBX010011307.1:38632-56210 GCA_038048925.1 Garcialebias charrua | reverse complement strand
ATGTGTACACCCAAGTACTTGTAACTGGAGACCACTCCCACTGCAGATCCTCTTATGTTCAGTGGGGTGTGTGTGTGTTTGTTCCTTCTGAAGTCCACAATCATCTCCTTTGTCTTCTTCACATTCATGTGAAGGTTATTCTGTTTGCACCAGCTCTCCAGGTGTTTCACCTCCTGCCTGTAGTTGGACTCATCATTGTTTGTGATGCATCCCACCACAGCTGTATCATCTGCAAACTTTACAATATGACAGCCTGGATGGGTGGCTGCACAATCATGTGAGCAGAGTGAACAGGAGAGGGCTCAACACACATCCTTGAGGAGAGCCAGTGCTGAGGGTAATGGTGGAGGAGGAGAAGTTGTGGATCCTCACTGACTGTGGTCTGTTTATTAAGAAGTCTAGGAGACAGTTGCAAATGGAGGGGCTTAATCCTAGTGTGAACAGTTTGTCCATCAGAGTTTGGGGGATCATGGTGTTGAAGGCAGATGTGAAGTCCACAAAGAGCATACGGACGTATGAGTCCTTCTGTTCCAGATAGGTGAGAGCAGTGTGGACCGCAGAGGAGATGGCGTCCTCTGTTGATAGGTTCTCGCGGTATGCGTACCGTACTGATGAGGGTCCTCATTGATGTTGATGGTTGTTTTGATGTGGGTCATGACCAGTTTTTCGAAACATTTGTTGACTATCGGGGTGAGGGCCACTGGCCGATAGTCATTCAGACAAGTCACTGCAGAGCCTTTTGGGACTGGGATGATGGTGGCGGTCTTCAGGCAGGTGGGAACTGTCTCCAGGGCAAGTGAGGTATTAAAGATGTCGGCTAGCACATCGCAGAGCTGATCGGCACATTTTTTCAGTACTTTCCCGGGGATGTTGTCTGGGCCGGTTGCTTTGTGAGGGTTGATCCTCCTGAAAGTACTCCTTACTTCTGTTGTGGTCACGCTGAGATGCTCTTCATCCGGTGGTGAGGTGAGTCTGGTGCTGGGTGGTCTGTTTGGGTCTTCAAAGCGTGCATAGAACTTGTTGAGGGCATCAGGCAGTGATGGGTCTTTGGGGCATTGTTCGCTCCTGCCTTTATAATCTGTTATGCATTTAATGTCCCTCCACATGCTCCGTGGGTCTTGTGAGGTGAACTGACCCTTGATCCTCTGTGCATATGTGGCCTTGGCCCTCTTAATGCCAGCAACCAGCTCATTCTAGTCCTTCTCAGCTCCTCTGAGTTTCCAGACCTGAAGGCTGTGTTCCTGGCTGCCAGCAGGGTGAGAACCTCTGCATTCAGCCAAGGTTTCCTGTTGGGGTAGCTTTTAACATATCATGTATCACATACATGGTGGAGACGTTGTCAGAGGATGTGCTAGTACCCCAGTACTGAGGATGTGTATTGGTCAAGATCAAGCGATCCTCCATTTTCAGCAGCGTCTCTGAAAACCTGCCAGTCTGTTCGTTCAAAACAATCTCTCAGTATGGGGCCACTGTCCTGGATCCAACATTTAACTTTCTTTTGTACCGGTCTGGAGCGTCTCAGCGGCGGCAGATAAGCAGGAGCCATTAAAATTTAGATGTGATCAAATAATCCTAGGTGGGGGCAGGGTTTGGCTTTGTATGCATCTTTTACGTTTGTATAAACATGGTCCAGCGTGTTGTTTCCATGTGTTGCTATGGTTACAGTGAGGCTAACAAGGGGGAAAAAAGGCTTCAATTTGCTAGAGAGCATAAAGATTGGGTTCTGGAGCAATGGAAGAAGGTCTTCTGGTCTGATGAGTCCATATTTACCCTGTTCCAGATTGATGGGTGCATCAGGGTAAGAAGAGAGGCAGTGATGCACCCATCATGCCTAGTGCCTAGTCATCAATGCAAGATCTTGGTGAAAAACTGGATGGAAATATATCTTGTGACATTGAAGAAGCTTATCGAAACAATGCCACAGCATGCTGTAATCAAAGCTAAAGGTGGTCCAACAAAATAGTGTGTGACCTGTTATTTATTTATTTTTATTATTTTTTTGCAACTTTTTTGGGGCCAGGCAGTGTATTCATCAAGAAAAACTTATGCTGTATATTACTGGAAATTATATTTTCCAGGGAGTGTTTCAGTTCAGTTTATTTATATAGTGCCAAGTCATAGCAGAAGGGCTTTGAACAGAAACATTCATACTGTATACAAAAATAATACTTTAACATTATTTATCTTAGAAGCAGACTGCTTTGAATTTAACTCCATCACAGAACTCTCATCTTGAGCAAGCATGAAGACGACAGTGGAAAGGAAAAATGCCTCATGGGGAAGAAACCTTTAGCAGAGCCAGGCTCAGGACAAGCGGTCATCTGCTTCAACCGGAGTCTAATCAAAACAGAAGTCGTCTCAGAGCGCTCTACATAAACATTCACACTAACAAAAGCCAATTAGTAAAGTTCTCTAAGGAAGCAGCAGTCTTGTTGAATCTTCACTTTGTCAGTCTCCCATCCTGAGCAAGCCCAAAGGAGACAGTGGAAAGGAAAAACTCCCTCAGGAGGAAGAAACCTCCAGCAGAATCAGGCTCAGTACGAACGGCCATCTGCTTTGACCAGCTGGATTTGAGAGGACAAGACGGAGAAACAAACTAAACCAGAATGGCAGGTCCAGATGTACTTTCTACAGGAGGAAAGCCAATAAACATGTTAAGATATAAATAATTACAAATACAGATGGTTTCCACCAGAATAACCTAAGCATTTTGTTTATTCCAGCTGTACAGTCCACAAAATAATTTTCTTGTGGAAAAACTACCATTAAAATTTAATTTTGGGTAGATTTTGTATGGAATATACATTTTAAAATAAACTACTCAATTGCTTTAGTGATTCTTCCTCTACAGGAAAAACTACAGAAACTACAAGAAAAATAAATGTTCTGTTATTTTTTCCTTTGCAATAAATATTGTACAATCTTTTTTGGCAGCTTTTCCACAAGAAGAAAATGTTAATTTTAAGGATTTTACGGCAAAAAAAACCCATCTCTATATGTGGGCAGGTTATTCTTCTTGTATAAACTTGATGAATTGAAAATCCTAATCAGTTCTTCTGGGGCAGATGTGATCGTTATCTCTGAAACTTGGCTCAACAAATCTGTTTTGAAAAATGACCTGGCAATCAATGAATTTAAGATCTATCGTTGTGATCGTAATAAAAGGGGAGGTGGAGTTGCTATTTACATCAGAGACTCTTTGGCTGCCAGGATTGCGTCTAAAAAAACAATCGCAAACCAGTTTGAGGCTTTTGCTGTGAACATCAGTTTGAAGGGAGGTCAGATCTTAACTGTTATAGGTTATCGTCTCCCCTCCGCAATACCTGAGGCTCTGTACTCCCTGACTGAATTCATAGGAAATTTAAAACACAATGAGATTGTTTTGGTAGGAGATTTCAACATTGATTGGAATAAGTCGACCCCCCTCTGTGATAAATTCAAGGAATGTTGTCTTTCTCTCAATCTAACACAACTTATTGATTCTCCCACCAGACCAAACAAAAAAATGTCCCGAAAAATCTTCCACCTTAGATCTGTTTTTCACAAATGCACCTCATAAATTTCTTGGTACAGGTGTATTGTGCTAACATTTTGAGTGATCATTCCATAATAGCAGCTCTTAGATCTACTAAACTTCCGCCCAGAATAATTCAAAAAAAGGGATTTGAAACGTTTCTGTGAACAGTCATTCCTTTGGGATCTATCCCACTTTGATTGGCAACGTATTCTACTAATCAACGACGTGAACACCGCTTGGAACTATTTTCATAATGGTTTCATTTTCTTTGTAAACAAACACGCTCCTTTCCGGCAGTTCAGGATAAAGGGCCGTGACAGCCCCTTTACTCCTGAACTAGCTGACCTCCTGCACAGGAGAGATCATCTCTGGGCCGCTGCAAGAAAATCAGACTCAGACTCTGATTGGTTGAAATTTTGGCAGCTGAGGAATAAATGCACAACTGCCATCAAAGCCGCAAAACGTAATTACTTCTTATCTCAGACCTCCAAAAATCTAAACGACCCAAAAAAATTCTGGAAAACCATCAAATCTCTCTCAGGCATCCCCAATCATCTGACCTCCCATCACAACTTCTTGTTGACTCTGTTCCTGTGTCAAATAAGCACGAGATCCTGAACTGTTTCAACAAACATTTTGTTGCTTCTAGTTCATTATTTGACACAGTTACAAATGGAAAATCAGCCACTTCATCTAATAATCAAACTTCTACAAATCAAATCCCTCCTACAAGTAAATCCTCAGTTAATCACACCTTCTCTTTTTCTCCGTTCTCAGTCAGTGAGGTAAATAAACTGTTAAAAGATCTTGATCCTAAAAAATCTGCAGGTCCAGATGAACTTCCACCTTATTTCTTAAGGCTGGCTGCTCATATCATCACAGTCCCTGTGACCCACATCTTTAATCTGTCCATAAGCCAAAACACCATTCCGGATGCTTGGAAAACAGCCTTTGTTCTTCCTTTGCTGAAGGGAGGTGATCCCACCTCACTGAACAATTATCGACCGATCTCTAAACTCTGCATTTTAGCCAAGGTTCTAGAAAAACTGATAAACTCTCAGATCAAAAATTATCTGGACTCATTTAACATCTTACCTCTCCATCAATCTGGTTTCAGGAAAAAACACAGCACAACAACTGCTTCTCTGAAGGTTCTTAATGATGTTGTTGAAGCATTGGATGCTAAGAATTATTGTGCTGCACTTTTCTTAGACCTGTCTAAAGCTTTTGACACTGTGGATCATAACATCCTGTGTCATAAGCTCTCAGAAATCGGTTTCTCTGATCACACCATCGGTTGGTTTTCTAATTATCTTTCCAATCGGAGGCAATGTGTTCAACATAACGGTACTTCTTCCAGCTATTTAACAGTTAAAAATGGTGTACCACAAGGCTCAGTTTTAGGACCAACCCTCTTTACAATCTACATAGCTAATGTAGGTCAGAGCATCCCTGATGCATCCTTACATTTCTATGCTGATGATACAGTTGTTTATTGCCGAGCTAAAACAGTAGCTAAGGCTTTCCAGTTACTGCAATCCGCTTTTGACATCATCCAGTCAGATTTGTTCCGTCTCAAACTTGTCCTAAATGCTGATAAAACAAAAGGGATGTTTTTTTCAAGTAGGAAGTCGGTCCCAGCAGATCTTCCTCTGATTTTATCCTCAAATGGTGTCCCTATTGAGTTTGTTGATTCCTATAAATATCTGGGTATCCTGGTCGATTCGCATCTCTCTTTTAAACTCCACGTGGAAAACCTAGTGAAGAAACTGAAAGTTAAACTGGGTTTCTTTTTCAGAAATAAATCATGTCTAACACTGAATGCTAGGAAACGCCTTGTATCTGTGACTTTCCTTCCCTCCATTGATTACGGTGACATTCTCTACATGAATGCTCCTACAAGCACCCTGCGGATGTTGGATGTTGTCTATCATGGTGCACTAAGATTCATAACTGGCTGTGATTATCGTACCCACCACTGCACCCTGTATTCACTGGTTAATTGGACATCATTAACCTCACGCAGACTCTTCCACTGGTACATTTTCATCTTTAAATCACTTCTTGGTCTGCTGCCCTCATACATCTCCTCCTACATGTCTTTGCGTGAGTGCAGCTACAGCGTGCGCTCTCAGGACATGATCACCTGCAGTGTTCCGTGTGAGGATTGAACTTGGAAAAAGGGCCTTCTCCTATTCTGCTCCTGCTTCATGGAATATCTTACAAAAAGATCTGAAGCTCTCGGCCCTGACCTCTCTAAATGGTTTTCAGAATCTGATGGAATCCTGGCAAAAACCAATGCTGATTTGTTCCTGTTTTTGATTTTGTACATTTACCTTATAATGTTTTTGCTACTTTTTTGCTACTTTTCTTTTTCTTTTTCTTTTGTTTAATGTTTAATGTATTTGTATTTGCATCATTGCTGTTCATCATTCTTTAGTTTGTAGCAGGTTGCTTTCGTAAATGAGCCCTCGAGGCTCAATAAGATTTACCTGACTAAATAAAGGTTGAATGAATAAAAGAAAATAATTGTGAAAACACATTTTCCCTGTAATATACAAATGTCTCTTCATAGATTTCCCACATGAAGAATAATCGACTCAATTTAAGTTGAATATTTCCACAAAATTAACACGTTTTAATCCAGCAACCGTAAGGTAATCATATGTTTTAAAATAGAGTTTATGAGCTGCTGTGCCGTGTTAGAAATGAGTCTTTTCCCATTAACTCATTAACTCTGGTGTAGCTCAGATGTCCCAGCTTTCCACCAGCCTTGAACGCAGCGTTATCTTTGTGAATCTGGAGCTAAGAAAGCCTCATTCACATTCAATCAAGATGATCTGTGCGCTCGTGTTGACTGCTCCGTGCGCAACAGGTGATTTGTGCCCGTGTGCTTGACTACTTTTATGTGCAGAATAATCCTCATGCAGTTTGAAATGTTTACATTTGAAAAAACTGTTTATGCATTTGTAAAAGTTGTGGTACGCTCATGTGACTACTTTTGAGACTAATTTATCATATAACTTAAGTGCTTGCCAGTGTCTGTGTGTATGCAAATGTTTGGCCTTTACCAAACTTGGTTCAAGATGGCCATTGCAGCCAAAAACACTAAATGACTATATCTCAATTTTACAGATATCAACCGAAAATTTGGTGTTGGATTAGCTGAGATTAATCTGTATTTGTTGAAGAATTGTCAAAAATTCATTAACATTTACAGGTAGGTGTAAGACATGGGCATTATAAGAACCCATCTTATCACCATCAAACTGGTTGATGTGAGTGTGCTACTTATGGGACTGAGTTTGTTGCAGCTCCTTGGACTGATGAAGTCCTATGGATGAAAGATGAAACGTTTCAACATAAAGACACCATTTAGAGAATCTGACTTAACTCTATTGAACATGAGCATATGTTTACAAAGTGTTATATGATTTTGGTGTATTGTTTTTATGCTGCTAGTGCTTGGTGTATTTTTATTAGTGTTTTTCTTAGTTCATATTAGGGGTGCGAATCTCTGTGTCTGGCGAATCGAATCGATTTCGATTTTTGGTGCCACGATTCGATTCAAAATCGATTTTTTTGATTCAGAAACTATTTTTGATTCAGAAACTATTTTTCTATTGAAATGGCCGTAACTGATGAGCTGAAAAGAAAAAACAACAATGTAAACAAATAGAACATTTATTTAAAACAATAATTTCAAGCTGAAAAGATTAAACAAATAGAACATTTATTTAAAACAATTATTTTCGGTTCCTTATTGCATCAAATTTTTTGCATCGTTTGATATTTGTACCAAACATAGGAACAAATTATACAGGAGTGCATACAATTGTACCCGGTGAACAGTTTACGGACCCTGGGTAGATGGGAGCGTGCCCAAGAGCAGAGCCACATGGTGGGTAGTTATACTCGGGACCCCCCTGGTTCTTTGGTGAAGGCATTTTAAAAATCGGGGGGTACAGTTCGTATTCTGGGGAAAGTGGTAGTAAAGCGCTGTACTTAGCTTAGTTGCCTGGATTTCTCTAAAACGACAAAATAAAAATAAAAATCTAGGAACAAATAATTCATCCATCCATCATCTTTAACCACTTCTTCCTTTTCAAGTCTCGGAGGTCACTGGTGTCCATGTCCAGTCATCACTGTGTGAGAGGCGAGGGACAACTGGACATGTCTCCAGTCCATCACAGACAAATAATTCAAAATATATAAATACAAAGTGAACAGACTTCAGCCTACCCTAGTGCATTAACCTTTAACTCAAAATAAAATACAGACTTCAGTTTTTTTTTTTACCATATTGATTCATATTTAGTAAATCTTAACAAAATTTCAAAACCTGTGCGAACCTGCATCAAAATCTCTTCTGAACTGTAATTTATAAACATAAATTGTATCCTTTAGAACTGGCTCCAGTCGATGTGTCTCATCTGGCCTCTCCAACCTGTTAAAAAGACGAATTACATTAAGTTTGTTGTACAACTTGTCTATAAGTTTTAGTATAATATGAGAAAACAAGTTACCTTTGAGCTGCAGCTGCATCAGAACTTCTCCCACGTTGTTTTTGTTTCATGCTGGAGCTGTGTGGACCTTTATCTACATGAAGGAATACGTAAGTTGCTTCCAGAGTATTAGAAATAAAACGAAACCCCTTGCCTTCCACTGAGCTGTCTGCTCGTAAATCCTTTGTGATATACCGGTAGCAGGAGATGGAGAGAGAAATCTATGCAGCAGACTTTGCTGGTCAGCTGGTTTCACTTTCATTTTACATGCATTTTATCGTATTTCCAAAATACTGTACCGTAATTTTATTTGACACTTATTACAAACAACCGTTCTCTTGTTAAGCTCTGTCTTCCCCCAGAACGTTGTAGGATCTGAAATGATTTTTAAAGACTGAGCGAGTTGAATCACGCTGTCCTCCTGCTCCATGCTAGCAGGCTCCATTCAGATAAAGGGAGCTGGCTAACTAGCTTGCTGTACGGTGGCCTACATGGTCAAAATTCTACGGTGGCCGAACGGACACAAAATGTAATATGCAGTACGCTCAGGAGTAGGCGTGGAAAAAATATAAAATTAAACATGTTTAAGAATCGATTCAGAATCGCCAGGACTAAGAATCTCGATTCTTTAAAAAATATTTTTTCTGCACCCCTAGTTCATATCTTAGATCTTATTGCTGTTTTTATTTTGCATTTTAATTCTTTCGTTGGATGTAACTGGACGAATCTCATGGAACACTAGACCAGCTCTACACCCTCAACAGGGTCCTGGAGGGTGCGTGGGAGTTTGCCCAACCAGTTTACATGTGCTTTGTAGACTTGGAAAAGGCATTCGACCGCGTCCCTCGGGGGGTTCTGTGGCGGGTACTCCGGGAGTATGGGGTACCAGGCCCATTGATATGGGCTGTTAGGTCCCTGTACGACCGGTGTCAGAGCTTGGTCCGCATTGCCGGCAGTAAGTCAGGCTCGTTTCCGGTGAGAGTTGGACTCCGCCAAGGTTGCCCTTTGTCACCGATTCTGTTTATAACTTTTATGGACAGAATTTCTAGGCGCAGCCAAGGTGTTGAGAGGATCCGTTTTGGTGGCCTTAGAATCGCTTCTCTGTTTTTTGCAGATGATGTGGTCCTATTGGCTTCATCAGCTCGTGATCTACAGCTTTCACTGGAGCGGTTTGCAGCTGAATGCGATGCGGCCGGGATGAGGATCAGTTCCTCCAAATCCGAGGCCATGGTCTTGAGCCGGAAAAGGGTAGCGTGCCCTCTCCGGGTCGGGGAGGAGGTCCTGCCCCAAGTGGAGGAGTTTAAGTATCTCGGGATCTTGTTCACGAATGAGGGAAAACTGGAGCGTGAGATCGATAGGCGGATAGGTGCAGCGTCCGCAGTGAAGCGGGCGCTGTACCGGTCTGTCGTGGTGAAGAGAGAGCTGAGTCAAAAGGCAAAGCTCTCAATTTACCGATCGATCTACGTTCCCACCCTCATCTATGGTCATGAGCTTTGGGTTATGACCGAAAGAACAAGATCTCGGATACAAGCGGCTGAAATGAGTTTTCTCCGCAGGGTGGCTGGACTCTCCCTTAGAGATAGGGTGAGAAGCTCAGTCATCCGGGAGGGACTCGGAGTAGAGCCGCTGCTTCTCCACATCGAGAGGAGCCAGTTGAGGTGGCTCGGGCATCTGGTTAGGATGCCTCCTGGACGCCTCCCTGGTGAGGTGTTCCGGGCATGTCCCACCGGGAGGAGACCCAGAGGAAGACCCAGGATACGCTGGAGGGACTATGTTTCTCGGCTGGCCTGGGAACGCCTTGGGATTCCCCCAGAGGAGCTGCTCCAAGTGGCTGGGGAGAGGGAAGTCTGGGCCTCCCTACTTAGGCTGCTACCCCCGCGACCCGACCCCGGATAAGCGGAAGAAAATGGATGGATGGATGGATGGATGGATGGATGTAACTGTGACCCTGTGTACATAACTCTGTTCCACCACATGTACCACATGTGGTGGAACGACAAATAAAGAACATTGAATACTTGAAACATTTTATGTCTTTTAGGGTTGTGCCAGAGTGGGTCTGAGTGCCGGCACTGGGATTGGTGTGTCCTCTGCACTGGTCAGCAACCAGAACTCGAACAACGACAACAACCATCATCCCAACGAGCCCAACATGCCTCCTGCTGCTCCACCAGTCAACATCAACCAAAGACAGCAGCAGCAAAACGGTAGGTCTACCCCAGATCAACGTCAGGTTGAAGAAGACTGTAGTCCTGTAGCACCTTTCTCAAGACTAAATAATCACAACCTGTCACAAAGCTCTGCCATTGTTAAGCAGCATGTCAAATTCTGCCAATTAAACAGGAAGTTCTGCTTTACTGAAGGAATTTCTTCAACTTCAAACTTTCAAAAGAAGAACAAGTTCACATCACTCAGTATTAAAAACTGACTTTCGGCTGGGGTCCTGGTTGTAGACTACCCCCTCCGTGTCCAGGGGGGAGTCTTTGCCCAGGTTGGAGGAGTTTAAGTTTACCAGTGATAGTAGGATAGCTTATCTTTCCTTGATGGCGCCTTCGGTTCCTCCTCTCCTGCTGCCTGAGACAGTCACTCATCATCATCATCATCATCAACTTTATTTGTAAAGCGCTTTAACACAGCCACAGCTGAAACAAAGCGCTGACCACCAAACTAATACACAGTGAACTAAAATTTCACTTTAAAATACAATAAAACGACAAGATAAACAGATAAAATCAATAAACATGAAGTAAAATCAAGTCTCAGTTGGGTTGAAGGCCAATGAGTATAGATGCGTTTTTAAACGTGTTTTAAAAATGGACAGTGAGGGAGCTTGTCGAATGTGTAAAGGCAGAGCATTCCATAACTCGGGGCCACCAACAGAGAAGGCCCTGTCTCCTCGAAGCTTCCTCTTACTCCGTGGAATGACCAGGAGCAGCTGGTCAGCAGACCTGAGTGACCGGGATGGAGTGTAATGGTGTAGAAGCTCTGCCAAATAAGGGGGGGCAAGGTTGTTTAAAACCTTAAAAACAAACAAGAGAATTTTAAAATGAACTCTAAAATACACGGGCAGCCAGTGGAGAGAAGCCAGGACAGGTGTGATGTGCTCTCTTTTACGTGTTCCGGTTAAAAGACGTGCAGCAGCATTTTGCACCAGCTGCAGACGTGCAAGTGAGGACTGGCTGACTCCAAGATAAAGAGAATTACAGTAATCCAGCCGTGATGAAATGAAGGCATGAATTACTGTTTCTAACTGTTGCCGTGAGAGAATCAGGTCATCATGGGGGGCTTTCCTCCTGATGGTCTCCAGGATCATCGTTGTTTTACCCTCAATGGTGGCTCTGAAGATCACTAGTCTTCTGACCCCTCCAGTCTCAGGGGTCTGAAGATCACTAGTCTTCTGACCCATCCAGTCTCAGGGGTCTGAAGATCACTAGTCTTCTGACCCCTCCAGTGCCAGGGTTCTGAAGATCACTAGTCTTCTGACCCCTCCAGTGTCAGTGGTCTGAAGATCACTAGTCTTCTGACCCGTCCAGTGTCAGGAGTCTGAAGATCACTAGTCTTTTGACCTGTCCAGTGTCAGGGGTCTGAAGATCACTAGTCTTCTGACCCCTCCAGTGTCAGGGGTCTGAAGATCACTAGTCTTCTGACCCATCCAGTGTCAGCGGTCTGAAGATCACTAGTCTTTTGACCCCTCCAGTCTCAGGGGTCTGAAGATCACTAGTCTTTTGACCCCTCCAGTGTCAGGGGTCTGAAGATCACTAGTCTTCTGACCCCTCCAGTGCCAGGGGTCTGAAGATCACTAGTCTTCTGACCCATCCAGTGCCAGGGGTCTGAAGATCACTAGTCTTCTGACCCCTCCAGTGCCAGGGGTCTGAAGATCACTAGTCTTCTGACCCCTCCAGTGTCAGGGGTCTGAAGATCACTAGTCTTCTGACCCCTCCAGTGCCAGGGGTCTGAAGATCACTAGTCTTTTGACCCCTCCAGTCTCAGATGTCTGAAGATCACTAGTCTTTTGACCCCTCCAGTCTCAGGGGTCTGAAGATCACTAGTCTTCTGACCCCTCCATTGCCAGGGGTCTGAAGATCACTAGTCTTCTGACCCCTCCAGTCTCAGGGGGTCTGAAGATCACTAGTCTTCTGACCCCTCCATTGCCAGGGGTCTGAAGATCACTAGTCTTCTGACCCATCCAGTCTCAGGGGTCTGAAGATCACTAGTCTTCTGACCCCTCCAGTTCCAGGGGTCTGAAGATCACTAGTCTTTTGTCCCCTCTAGTCTCAGGGGTCTGAAGATCACTAGTCTTCTGACCCATCCAGTCTCAGGTGTCTGAAGATCACTAGTCTTCTGACCCCTCCAGTCTCAGGGGTCTGAAGATCACTAGTCTTCTGACCCCTCCAGTCTCAGGGGTCTGAAGATCACTAGTCTTCTGACCCATCCAGTCCCAGGGGTCTGAAGATCACTAGTCTTTTGACCCCTCCAGTCTCAGGGGTCTGAAGATCACTAGTCTTCTGACCCCTCCAGTCTCAGCGGTCTGAAGATCACTAGTTTTCTGACCCATCCAGTCCCAGGGGTCTGAAGATCACTAGTCTTCTGACCCCTCCAGTCTCAGGGGTCTGAAGATCACTAGTCTTTTGACCCCTCCAGTCTCAGGGGTCTGAAGATCACTAGTCTTCTGACCCCCTCCATTCTCAGGGGTCTGAAGATCACTAGTCTTCTGACCCCTCCAGTCTCAGGGGTCTGAAGATCACTAGTCTTCTGACTCTTCCAGTCTCAGGGGTCTGAAGATCACTAGTCTTTTGACCCCTCCAGTCTCAGGGATCTGAAGATCACTAGTCTTCTGGCCCTTCCAGTCTCAGGGGTCTGAAGATCACTAGTCTTCTGACCCCTCCAGTCTCAGGGGTCTGAAAGTCACTAGTCTTTTGACCCCTCCAGTCTCAGGGGTCTGAAAGTCAGTAGTCTTTTGACCCCTCCAGTCTCAGGGGTCTGAAAGTCAGTAGTCTTTTGACCCCTCCAGTCTCAGGGGTCTGAAAGTCACTAGTCTTTTGACCCCTCCAGTCTCAGGGGTCTGAAAGTCACTAGTCTTCTGACCCATCCAGCCTCAGGGGTCTGAAAGTCAGTAGTCTTTTGACCCCTCCAGTCTCAGGGGTCTGAAAGTCACTAGTCTTCTGACCCCTCCAGTCTCAGGGGTCTGAAAGTCACTAGTCTTCTGACCCCTCCAGTGTCAGAGTGCTGGACTTGGTCTGAAACCCTCTGTACACTCGGTGTCTTGTTGAGTCTACTATATACTGTTTGATTGTTTTCTATAGAAGCAGTAGAAATAAATGGAATGGAGGAAGACGATGAAGATGACGAAGACGAAGTTGTCTTTGAAGAAGAGAAAATGGAGGTGGAGCCTCAGTTAGATGTGAAGGAAGCAGAAGGTGAAGTAGGAATGGAGGACATGGCTGGGTCCAGTCATCAAACTGGACCATCACAACCTCCTGATGAGGAACAAGCAGGTATGGAAAATCTCTATTTCAACTATAAAGAACAAAAATCTTAGCTTTTTATTCCCAACAGAACTCTTCACGATTTATTTATTGACCGTTTGACATGTTTATACCGCTAGGTCCCAGTGGTTTGAGCAAGCAGAGCAGAGCAGTATGTGCTGCAGGTCCCAAACCACCGCTGGTCATCTCAGATTCTGACAGTGAAGAAGAAGAAGGTCTCGTGTCGAGGCTGATGCCCCCTGCCTCCTTTCAGTACCCAACGTCCTGTTCAGCAGGTGACAGCACAACTCTGCTCACACTCAGACAATAACCATGTTGATGAACGCTCACTTCTGCCCTGCTTAAGATAAGTCAATTTCATTTAGTACTTGAGACGAGACGGGTTATTCTCAAGTACTTCTAGACCAGGGCCATTCAACCGGTGGCCCGGGGGCCAAATCAAGCCCCCGGGTGAGCTCAGTTCAGCCCACCAATGGGTTCATTTTTAAATAAAACTAATAAAACCAACTTAATAACTGCTGATGTCCAACCCCTGAGATCTTGGCTCACAATAACTGTGGCCCCCTTAGCAGATTAGTTGAATAGTTCCGGTCTAGAGGTATTGTAAATATCCTTCATCTGACCGTGTCATCCATTTAGCTGTGAACATCAGTTTGAAGGGAGGTCAGATCTTAACTGTTGTAGGTTGTTATCGTCCCCCCTCAGCAATACCTGAAGCTCTGTCCTCTCTGACTGAATTCATAGGAAATTTAAAACACAATGAGATTGTTTTGGTAGGAGATTTCAACATTGATTGGAATAAGTCGACCCCCCTCTGCGATAAATTCAAGGAATGTTGCCTTTCTCTCAATCTAACACAACTTATCGATTCTCCCACCAGACCAAACAAAAAATGTCCCGAAAAATCTTCCACCTTAGATCTGTTTTTCACAAATGCACCTCATAAATTTCCTGGTACAGGTGTATTTGCTAACATTTTGAGTGATCATTACGTAATAGCAGCTCTTGGATCTACTAAACTACCACCTGCTAAGCCCAGAATAATTCAAAAAAGGGATTTGAAACGTTTCTGTGAACAGTCATTCCTTTGGGATCTATCCCACTTTGATTGGCAACGTATTCTACTAATCAACGACGTGAACACCGCTTGGAACTATTTTCATAATAGTTTCATTTTCTTTGTAAACAAACACGCTCCTTTCCGGCAGTTCAGGATAAAGGGCCGTGACAGCCCCTGGTTTACTCCTGAACTAGCTGACCTCCTGCACAGGAGAGATCATCTCTGGGCCGCTGCAAGAAAATCAGACTCAGACTCTGATTGGTTGAAATTTCGGCAGCTGAGGAATAAATGCACAACTGCCATCAAAGCCGCAAAACGTAATTACTTCTTATCTCAGACATCCAAAAATCTAAACGACCCAAAAAAATTCTGGAAAACCATCAAATCTCTCTCAGGCACCCCCCAATCATCTGACCTCCCATCACAACTTCTTGTTGACTCTGTTCCTGTGTCAAATAAGCACGAGATCCTGAACTGTTTCAACAAACATTTTGTTGCTTCTAGTTCATTATTTGACACAGTTAAAAATGGAAAATCAGCCACTTTATCTAATATTCAAACTTCTACAAATCAAATCCCTCTTACAAGTAAATCCTCAGCTAATCACACCTTCTCTTTTTCTCCGTTCTCAGTCAGTGAGGTAAATAAACTGTTAAAAGATCTTGATCCTAAAAAATCTGCAGGTCCAGATGAACTTCCACCTTATTTCTTAAGGCTGGCTGCTCATATCATCACAGTCCCGTGACCCACATCTTTAATCTGTCCATAAGCCAAAACACCATTCCGGATGCTTGGAAAACAGCCTTCGTTCTTCCTTTGCTGAAGGGAGGTGACCCTACCTCACTGAACAACTATCGACCAATCTCTAAACTCTGCATTTTATCCAAGATCCTAGAAAAACTGATAAACTCTCAGATCAAAAATTATCTGGACTCATTTAACATTTTACCTCTCCATCAATCTGGTTTCAGGAAAAAACACAGCACAACAACTGCTTCTCTGAAGGTTCTTAATGACGTTGCTGAAGCATTGGATGCTAAGAATTATTGTGCTGCACTTTTCTTAGACCTGTCTAAAGCTTTTGACACTGTGGACCATAACATCCTGTGTCATAAGCTCTCAGAAATCGGTTTCTCAGATCACACAATCGGTTGGTTTTCTAATTATTTTTCCAATCGGAGGCAATGTGTTCAACATAACGGTACTTCTTCCAGCTATTTAACAGTTAAAAATGGTGTACCACAAGGCTCAGTTTTAGGACCAACCCTCTTTACAATCTACATAGCTAATGTAGGTCAGAGCATCCCTGATGCATCCTTACATTTCTATGCTGATGATACAGTTGTTTACTGTCGAGCTAAAACAGTAGCTAAGGCTTTCCAGTTACTGCAATCCGCTTTTGACATCATCCAGTCAGATTTGTTCCGTCTCAAACTTGTCCTAAATGCTGATAAAACAAAAGGGATGTTTTTTTCAAGTAGGAAGTCGGTCCCAGCAGATCTTCCTCTGATTTTATCATCAAATGGTGTCCCTATTGAGTTTGTTGACTCATATAAATATTTGGGTATCCTGGTCGATTCGCATCTCTCTTTTAAACTCCACGTGGAAAACCTAGTGAAGAAACTGAAAGTAAAACTGGGTTTCTTTTTCAGAAATAAATCATGTCTAACACTGAATGCTAGGAAACGCCTTGTATCTGTGACTTTCCTTCCCTCCATTGATTACGGTGACATTCTCTACATGAATGCTCCTACAAGCACCCTGCGGATGTTGGATGTTGTCTATCATGGTGCACTAAGATTCATAACTGGCTGTGATTATCGTACCCACCACTGCACCCTGTATTCACTGGTTAACTGGACATCATTAACCTCACGCAGACTCTTCCACTGGTACATTTTCATCTTTAAATCACTTCTTGGTCTGCTGCCCTCATACATCTCCTCCTACATGTCTTTGCGTGAGTGCAGCTACAGCGTGCGCTCTCAGGACATGATTACCTGCAGTGTTCCGTCAGTGAGGACTGAACTTGGAAAAAGGGCCTTCTCCTACTCTGCTCCTGCTTCCTGGAATATCTTACAAAAAGATCTGAAGCTCTCGGCCCTGACCTCTCTAAATGATTTTCAGAATCTGTTGGAATCCTGGCAAAAACCAATGCAGATTTGTTCCTGTTTTTGATTTTGTACATCTACCTTATAATGTTCGCTAGTTTTTGCTACTTTTCTTTTGTTTATTGTTCAATGTATTTGTATCATTGCTGTTCATCATTCTTTAGTTTGTAGCAGGTCGCTTTCGTAAATGAGCCCTCGAGGCTCAATGAGATTTACCTGACTAAATAAAGGTTGAATGAATGTTGTGAAAATACGGTAACTTGGGGTTAAGTGTGGCAATGACTTCCATTTTGGTGCGTGGCTATATCGAGGCAAAAGAAAGGTTATTATAGAAAGTGTTGTCGCTTCAAAATTCAAGATGGCCACCGCCACTGTGTGTATATTTATATAAATTATGACCTGATTTCACAGTGAGCATAAATCACAAGAGGTCATAAAGGCAGGAAGCCTGCAGCACAAATTGAACACAGTCATTCATTCGTTTTAATTATTCATTCATCAAATAGCCATAACTTTATTACTTTACTGCACGTTCAAAGCAGCACGACGGCAGCGAGGAGTTAGACAGAAACGTTGCTTGTTGTTAACCCATCAGCTCCATCAAATGTCCATCTGGCATGAAGCTCTTAATGTCAGCTGGTGGATTCAAGCTGCTCTTTACACTTTGAGCCACCAGATGGCGTCAAGAGCACCGTGTTGAAAAGCTTCAAAACTTTGAAACAATCTTTAGAGCATTTGACCATGACTCAGTTTCAGAGCTACTGAGAATGTGACGGTAGCTGATAGGAATCATCAGGTCTTTGCTACAACTCTGTCGTTTCTCACCTTATTTTGCTGAAGGCAATATGTATTCCTTCAAGGAATGGCAGCCCTTTAATGACATTTATATTTGTTTATAT
>JBBPBX010011307.1:9976-38361 GCA_038048925.1 Garcialebias charrua | reverse complement strand
TATATATATATATATTTTTTTTTTTAAATACACTAGGCCACCACTTTAGGGTCTGTTCTTTTTACTGTCTTCTGTGCTCGAGCCTGGTTATTTTGACAGTTCGTACAGATTTAATGTGAAAGTTGTGAATGAAATAAAATTCCTTAACACGAGCAAAAGTTCAAACCCGCCTTTAAAGTTAGTTCAAGCCCCGGCTGTGATCAGGCTAGACGGGATCAGATGTTTTGGAAGTAAAGTGGTGTGAACTCATTTCAGTACTGCACATCTTAGGCTTTAAAACATAATTTCTATTGCAAGTCGGTAAATAAAAAAATAGGAATTTGTTAAAAATAATTAGAAGTCACAAAATTTAAATTTAAATTTCAAAGTTAAAACCACACGTGTTAAAACTAACTGGTTACAGTTAAACAACTCTTACAGTTTGTACCATTGTTGCAGTACAGTTACCTACTGTTGGGCAGAATGGTGGATTAGTGGTTGGCACTGTTGCCACACAGCAAGAATGTCCTGGGTTCAAGCCCTGGTCTGGATCATGTTCTCTTGTTTAAGTGGGTTTCCTCCCACAGTCCAACAACATTTATGTGTAAAGGAACATAGTGTCTCCACCAGTAATCCACATCAGTATTATTCTCCTCCACCCCTACCCCCTGCAGGTAAAGGGAAAACCCCACTGAGGCGAAACAACGGCGTGGTTCTGTCTGGTCGGGTGAAGCCGCAGGTCTCCCCCAGCAGCTGTGAGAAGAGCTGCCAGGTGACCAGTGAACAGATCAAAGCTGACATCAAGGCTGCGACAGAGAGGACTAACAGTAAAGAGCCCCCCCCAGAGACAGGAGAGGCCTCTGCAGGACCAGGACCTGTCACTGGAAACACCCAAAGCAATGCTGAGGCAGGATCGAGTTCCAGAGAGAGGCCCGTCAGCACATCTGCCGGCAGGGTCCGGCCTGCTGCTACCCCCTCTGGGCGTGTGGAGGGGTGTAGGAGAGTCTTGGATGGGAACAACCCCATGGTTCTCCCCGACAGAACTGATGGACTCATCAGGACCGGGGAAGTCCAAACCAAAGCACAAAATGGGGGTGGTTTCTCAGCTGAGACTGTGCAGAGTAGTTCTGGTCCTGGCGGTGTGGACAGCCGGGGGTCCAGGTGTCCTGCTCCTGGGACAGCAGGACAGAATGGACATGGAGAAAGACAAGCTGCCACTACTGGGGCTTCTGTTACTGGGTCACAGCTGAACCCCAGTCAGAACTTTCTTCCCAGGCGACCTTTGACCCGATCTTGCACTCGCACATCTTCTGCACCTTTAGTAGCTGAAACAGGTAAGAGTACTGCTGACGAGGACTTTATCCTCAACTTTATCACCCGCCTTTCACCAGCAGCTCATGTTTTTAAGATCTCATGAAGAACTTGTTGAGTCAACACAAATCAAGATGGCTGCCACAGCTAATCAACCACAGGCAACACATAAACAGCTGTCGTTCACTCAGGTGTAGACACTGAGCCAAGTTCAGTGTTGTAGTAAATGGTAAAATGGTAAATGGAGCTTATTTATATAGCGCTTTCTAGACCCCTGTGAGGAGCCCCAAAGTGCTTTACAATACCAACCATCCACCCATTCATACACACATTCATACACCGGTAGCGGCAGACTGCCATGCAAGGCACCTTCCAGTCCTACCGAACTCGCTACCTAGTAGCTGAGAGTCATTCACCACACACATTGTGAGCTTTTTACATTGTGTAACTGCTGTTAGAGTCAATTTTCTGTATGTTAGCACAACATGAACCACTGGACAAATTGTAATAGAATTGTCAAAGTAACCGTTGGATCTAGATTCATATTTGAAGCCTGATTCAAGATGGCTGCCACGAGGAACTGACATTACTGTACTCAACGCAACAATGACTTTATCTTGGCTAATTTTATGTAAAATGTAAACCAGTGTGGTAGTAGCTGAGAGTCGGCTGGGATAGCACGTGATGTCATCACAAGGTTTGACCAACGAGGCCAACAGAAGATGATCTTGGTTTAAAACTGGGGTCAAAGATGGCTGACTATCAGGAAGTCCTAGATCTTCAGTTATAGTCGGGTTCAGCCTGGCTCGGGTCGGCCCAGCCATGGTCTTCCCCGTGTAGCCTTGGCTTGTCTTCCATGTGGGCAGGATCGTTACAATGCTCGACACTCGTGTGTCATTTTTGTAGCAGCTGAGCGCATGGAGCTCCTGCTGCTGTTCATTCGTGAAATAAAAAGCTGCGTGCTGCTAGATTTAGATATGAGCGCGTACGAGGCCGTACAGCTGCATCGTGCAGATGTGGGACTGCAAGACAACGCAAGACTTTGACTTTGAAGAACGTAAGCTAATGCTAGCTAATCTTGGCTTGTTAGTTGTAGTTTGAAGTCATGCGTACGACAGGGTCAGTAAGACGATCAATGGCCTGCAGTCTGATGACGTCAGATCTTCAGCACCAGTTGACCCCCATGGAACCATCGTCTCTGGGTTCCAGACATCCACCTGGAAGTGGGCCAGAGCGTCCAGTGCAACATTTCGTTTGAGTTGTCGTTCCTGGGCGACTGTTTCATCGTTACCCCACATCAATGAGCCGTGACAGAGCTTCTCTTTGTTCTGCTTTCTCTCTGCGTTGCCCCAGAACTAACTGGGGCGTGACGGTGAGTTGGGCACTGGTGAGTGTTGACGTAGGTCGTCTGGTGTGGCTGAACTCTGAACCAAGGCCTAGGTATTCTTCTGAAGCTCTTCTTCAAAGAGGGTGGAAGTGGAGAAAGGAAGGGGCTAGATTGCCGACTTGGTCCCCTTTTTGTAGTGGGAAGTGAAGGGAAGTCTGGTTTTTAACAGGCACCTTTACAAAGTGGTGTTTGCCGCATTATTCAGAGTTCTCTTCCTTTATTTTGTTGGTCCAACTGCTGGTCTCTGTGTGCTGACTCCATCTAGTCACCCTCTCACTGCTGCAGAAAAACCAGCAACGCCTGGTCTGGGTCTCTGGGCCAGATGGGTTTGGACCTACGAGGAGGACGAAGGCCTCACCCTCGTGCTGTCTATATGTGCTCGTCTTTCTCACTCCAAAGTTTGGCCAATGAAACTTTTGTTTTGGTCACAGGCTGCTACCTCCATGACTTCAGCTTTGTGGAAGTCTGTCAGGTCTGACAGGTTGAACCACATGGCTCTCACACCTGAAACTGCAAGTCGTGTCAAGAGAGCCTTAGCCTGATGGTCCAGTTCTGCCAAGATCTCTGCTTCATATCTCATCTCTGACTGCGTTATAGGAATCCAATATGGTTTATTTTAAGGATGCACAATATTGGATTTTTGGCCGATATGCTGATATGTTGAAACTTATTCAGACGATAACCAATGCCAATACCGATATTTTACATACGTTCCTTTGTCAGAACATAGCTCTTATTTAGGGTTATTTGCTACAAAAATTGTGCAACAGCTGTAAGAGCTGGTGACATATATTTATTCAGTAATAGCCATATGATTTGCATATCACTTTAACTTATATTAAATGAAAAGTGTTAACTGTTATTTATTAGCATTAGTCACCTGCGATGCTGTCTCACTTGTGGAGCCTTGTTCCAGGTTCCTAGCTGCAGTGTGGGATCCTTTGCACTTCTGTGCATGAAGGACATCCTTTTAAAGATCAAAGTTGTTGTCTATCCATTGTGTCGTAAGACTAATCAATATACTAACGGGGCTAACACTTGATGTCCAAATGTCTGTGGTAAAACTCAACCAGCACGTCGTGCTATCAGCGTTTAGCTTTTCAATGATGTCAGAAACGACGGCTTGTAACTCTGGTAACGTTGCATCGAAAAAATATCTCCGATTGGGGAGGATGTAGCTCAATGTATTCCATCCTTCGTAATCCGATGTCCTTACCAACGAAAAATAAAACTTCCACACTGCCAACATTTTGAATTTTCCTCTCTGCCGTGAGATCAGGCAAGCGCAAGTGACGTCATTGCGTTGCGCTGCCACTGCAACGTCATCTTGTTGCACTGCTGCTGCAGGCAAATACGGCGCCTTTTATATTGGTGAGTTATTTTGATGGAATGGCTGATGTCCGATATTGAACTTTAATGCTAATATTGGCCAATACAGATAACATGCCGATAATATCGTGTATCACTAGTTGATGTATATAGCACCAAGTCACAACAAAGTTGTCTAAGGGCACTGAAAAGAAACATTCATATACACAAGTCGATTAGTAAAGTTCTCTATCTAAGGAAGCAGCAGCACACACTGAGTCCTGTTGTACAGTACGGTACCTGATAGAGGTGGTGAACAGTCTTAACTTTAACAGATTTTAATTTCGTTTTAGTCACAGTCTGTTAACTAAAGCTGACTTATTTTCATATTTTAGGTGGTTGTTGTTTTGTTTAACTCATGGTGAATCCTCCTGTGTCTCCGTCCATTAACTCTTATATTTTCACGCTCATACTCTGGGAATCACATGTTGGTTCTAATTGAGGCCTGCCTTAACTAAAGTATACTGCCCATAAAGCTTTCACCAACCCCACCACCAAGGCAATGTTTTGTAGAGTCACCATTCTGCAGCAGTAAGTCTTGACTTCAAAATAAAAATAAAAATCAGCAAAGCAGGTTTCAAAATAAAGTCAGGATTTCTGTTTAATCTTTGGTTTTTCCGTTGACCTCACACAGGCTGTATGCCCACACTCAAAGTTGGAACGATCTAATCGTTTGTTGTGAAACACAAGATAAACGTTCCTCAGATGATTTTGTAAATGAGTCCTTGAGGCTCAACAGGATTAACCTGCCTAAATAAAGGTTCAATGAATATTTCTTTTCTTCTCAGTTTCCATGCACCTGTAAAGGCGGACATATCATGGTATGTTCAGTAACGTCCGTAAACTTTCTCATGTTCTGCCCAGAACTCCTGTTCTGCTCAAGATCATTTAATGAAACCTCATGTTGTATGTTTCATCACAAGGAGTGTTACTCCGGCTCTAAGGTCAAAGTCACAAATCAAGGTCAAACATCACACGAAGTCTTTGGTTGTCCATGCCATTTCTGCAGATTGCTGTATGCAGTACTTTTGTTATATTTAATGGTAAATGGAGCTTATTTATATAGCGCTTTCCAACCCCCTGTGAGGAGCCCCAAAGCGCTTTACAATGCCAACCATCCACCCATTCATTCAGACATTCATACACCGGTAGTGGTAACCTGCCTTGCAAGGCGCCATCCAGACCTACTGGGAGCAACTCGAGGTTAAGTGTCTTGCACAGGGACACAACGACACATGGTGGACGGACGCGGGATTCGAACCTCCAACCTTCCGATCGGGGGTCGACTGCCATTACCACTGTGCCACGGACGCCCCAATGCTCATTTTGTGTAGTTTATTGGCCTACTATTATGTCTTTTTTTATTGTTCAGCATTGTTAGTTTTTCATCAGTAAACATTAGAATTAATTGCTAATATATTTTTAAAATATAAAATACATGAAGCAAGCTTTATATTCATGATGAACTGACCTAATGAGCAACATTTGTGCACTTTGACCAGTGACTGTTGAGTCTCTTATTTTGTGGATCAGAAATTGAAAAGTTGGAGAACCATTGAGCTGTTCCATTAATCTTTTCTTCTGTTTTGCAAGGCAGCCCAAAAAAGGGCGGCAACATGATTTTACAACTTCAGTGCATACATCATGGCAGAGTTGCTCCTCTGAAAAAGAATGTACAGTAGTCAGAGGAAGCAGTCTCTTAATTGTACTCAAAGTTTTAAAACAGGGTTTCTCAAAGTTCCTTTAACCTAGAGAGAGATCCTCCTAGCATCCAAGAAGGTTCTTTGTAAAGCTAAAACTATAATTATCTTCATAATCAATAAAAATCCATTTGAATTACAAGTTGTAAGGCAACAAGTTGTTTAGGTATATTACCAGAGGAGGGGGTGAATGGGTGCAACTACCGGTCCGGTAGATTTGAGCAACACTGGTGAAATGGTTTTCACAAACAAACACAATAATAAATGCTTTAGATACATTTTTTAAACAATTTTTATAATTTACACCACCTAATTTGTTTAGAATAATAATTTTAAAATGGCTGTTTGATGCCAGGGCTACCTGAAATTAAATTTATTAGCGTAAGAGGGTAAAAACTTAAGATATGTTACTAAATTAATTGAATGTTTAATGATAAAGCAAACAGAAAACTGCACTGCAGTTGCTAAAAGCTAAAATTAGCTAAACTGTTGCTAAAAGCTAAACCCATCTAATACTTAGCTAAGTATTTAATGTAATAAAACAACAGCTATAAACTAAAAATGATCAAAACCATGCCTAAAAGCTAAAATCAACCAAATGGTAGCTAAAAACTAAAATTTGTATGGATCATTTTTAAAAGCCAAAATTGGCTAAACTGTTGCTAAAACCCTAAATTATCAAAGCTGTTGGTAAAAGCTGAAATTGTTTAAACTTTAGCCAAAAAATGTATGTAATAAAACCACAGTTAAAAGTTAAAAATGAGCAAAATATGCCTAACGGCTAAAATCAATGAAATGGTAGCTAATAACCGCAGTGGTGGTACAGTAATTCAAACCTATAAAAAGTTAAATCTTTGATATAAGCTAAAATTATCAAAGCAGTTGCTAAAAGCTAAAATCAGCCATATTTTAGCTAAAAGTTCAATGCAACAAAACCACAGCTAAAAGCTAAAAAAAATTAACCAAACAGTAGTTGAAATCTAAATTTTGTTTGTAATTAAAAACTAAAATAGGTAAAACCTTAGCTAAAAGCAAAGTTAGCAAGACAATAGCTAACAGCTAATATTTGCACAAGGAGACTAGATTTTAGTGAACATTATTTTTTGCAAGAATTGAAAGATCTCGGTGTATTTTTGTAAATAAGTTTCAAAAGTATTAAACAAGTTTCAAAAAGCAAAGATCAAGGCAAAGATCTTCTGACGCTGTTCTTCATGGAGTGGGTAAAATAGCAGTCGCCTTGTGGATGTAGTTCAGTAAAAACAGTAGACACATGCAGTAAAAACTATAAACATAAACAAAACTGTGAATACTGATGTAGCATGTACACAACTTTACTGTTTGTTTTCACCATAGGGGATTAGAAATAATTTAAATGTATTTTTGTTGGTTTTTAGGGTAAACCTGACATTTTGCTAACACATGTTAACCATTTTGTGTAGACCTTTCAAGAGCTCGGCCTCGAGTGACGGTGAGGAGGAAACGAATGGCTGATAAATCCACCAGCACCTCGGACCCAGTCACTGAAGATGATCACGTCCAGGTACACAAACACACACAGACTATTCTTTTACTGTCGGTGATGGCTGCAAAAAGATTTCCAAGACCTGAAACATCCACAGGAGTTATGTTGGATCCATCATCAGAAATGGAAGGAATTCTCGCTTGGGATGCGAGAGGTCCTGGGTTCAAATCCCGGACGAGCCCCCAAATATGTTATGGTCCTGAGATTGTCCAGGAGTAAATGACAAGACACACAACATATGAAGCCCAGAAGATTGTGCATTTAGACAAGACTTTAAGCCTCAATCACCTGAACAAAACTGCAAACTGAGAGCCCTGGCTAAAACAAAACAAAAAAAAGAGGGTGAAGCCCCGAACCAGTCAGCAGATTCAAGCCACTCCCCTCGACCTAAGGTCCAAGGACTAACCCTACAATCAAACACTGAAAACACGACTGCTGTTGTTGGGACTGGGAGTTACTCCCAGTCCCAACAACAATCCGCTCAACAACATCAGTGACAACGGTCATGGCCACTGGGACGTTGTGTTTAGAAAATAAACTTCTCAATTTCTTTGATACTCCTGCCAACCAGTGGCCATTCCGTATGTTGCAGGAGTTTCAGAGAAATTGAGACATTTATTTTCTAAACACAACGTCCCAGTGGCTTTTAAACCCCAATATGCATTATGGCAAAGACTGGTTCATCCCAAAGATCCAGTCCCCCGGCACAAACAGAGTAATATTGTGTATGCTGTTCAGTGTCAGGAGGGCTGTGATCAGTCTTATATCGGGGAAACTAAACAGCCACTGGCCAAAAGGATGGCCCAGCACAGAAGATCAACATCATCAGGTCAGGACTCTGCGGTCTACACTCATCTCCAGGCCAGCGGTCACTCTTTCAGGGATGAAGATGTTCACATCCTTGATAGAGAGGAACGATGGTTTGAGAGAGGAGTAAAGGAGGCCATCTTTGTGAAAATAAACCGTCCATCATTAAACAGAGGTGGAGGCCTCTGGGTTCAACTGTCCCCCTCTTACAATGCTGTTATTGCTAGTATCACTCAGCCCTCTGTGAAAAGCAAACAACCATCAGGGGGCTAACGATCCAACGTTAGGGTGATGGTCATCCTTGATCATGTGAACAGCTGGTTTTGGCTGTCAGCAGCAAACTATCCACAATGAGAAGGTGCTATTTATAAGACTGAGCTGAATACAGCTCCTCAGACTGAAGAAGTCTTTCGGACGAAAGACGAAACGTTCCCACTTTTTTCTTTTTTTTTTATCTTCTTGCTTTTAGTTTTTTGAATGTCCAGAGGACCAGACTTAACTTTTTTAGATATCAGCTTTATCGTTTCTTCGTGTCCCTTTCTACTGAAGACACTGGATGACAAAAGGCTCAACTCCGATGCTCTTCACTGACCCCTCCCTTTCTCTTTTTTTTCTTTAAAATATTTTTTAACCGTCCAAAATCGCATTTTTGGATCATTAAAAGCAGCTAAGCTGAGAGGCTCAGCTACAAGCTAAGCTGAGAGGCTCAGCTACAAGCTAAGCTGAGAGGCTCAGCTACAAGCTAAGCTGAGAGGCTAAGCTCCAAGCTAAGCTAACAAGCCGACCTCGAGGGGAAAAACCTCCCTCTTGTCGAAGCTTCAATATTCACAGTTGAAACCCGTGCCTTCGTCTAAAAATTTGTTTATCTCTGCAAAAAGAAGCTTGTTTAATTATTTTTTTTATTAAAAACTTTGTGTGAAAAATGCTATGCTAAAGAGCTCAAACCACACTGAGTGTCCACCATTTTGAGAACCTGGAAGAAAGGAAAGTGAGACAACCCATGTCACGTCAAGGGGCCTCCCTCCCATTTTTCTTACCGAGACACACTGCTCACTCCCTCACTATCTATCCTTCGGTTCAATCTTATACTGCCATCCGGTGGTCAAAAAAGGTATTATACACAAAAATTAACAAACATTTCTTCTTAAATGTGACAATAATTACCAATTATTGTCACATTTCAAGCAATATTATCATTTATTGCAACAATTTCTGAGACAATCGCCCAGTGAAATTTGTTATTGTGACAGGCCTAACCACAAGCTCTGAGCATATTTTGTGATTTCACGAGGTGCATGATGTAAGTTCCAAGATGGAACCAAAACTAAAACAACCATTTCGCTTAATGATCTCGGTCTAAAACTCAGCGGGCGACATTCCCTCAAGGACTGCTCGGTCTTTCGTTTGTTCTTGGCTCCAACGTTGATGCTTTCAGTGGATGCTATTGTGGTGCTGATGCAAGGAAATTAAATTCATGTGAGAACCTGGAAACTGGCCGTAAGTTTTATTTGTGACCCTGATAGATGAAACGTTTTCTTTGTAACAGGTTTTAACCCTGAAGAGTAAGAACCTGGTGGGAATCACGCTGACCAACTGTGGAATCACTGACCTTGTCCTCAAAGATTGTCCCAAAATGATGTTCATCCATGGTAAAGTTCTGTTTTTAACCAACTAAAGATCCATCTAACGTAATCTATCTGACTTGTGTTCACAAATACAATATCCAAACACTGAGACACTGAGACTGAGGAACAGCTTCTACCCTGAGGCTGTTAGACTCATGAATAAATAAAAATAAAATAAAAAATAAACACTGCAAAATATCACATCATACTGATGCTGATCTGTTTTCTTGTTGCTGTATTCATCTGTGTTCATCTGTGACCATCTGCTCATACAAACTCATGTTCGTGCTGCTGTGTATTACTAGTTGATGCTTTTCTTAGTTAGTTCTAGATGTTATTACTGTTTTTCTCTTTCATTTGTTGTTGGATGTAACTGGGACCTCGTGTACATAATCTCGTTTTCATCTCATGTACCACATGCGGTGCAAATGACAATAAAGACTCTCTCTGACTCTGACAAAACGCAAACTATCTGGATTTACCTTTAATTTTATGGCTTTACTTTACAGGTTATTTTTTGTTTGTTGTGTTTTAAGCTTCTCCAGGTTTTCTTGAGTTTTGTAAAATACCTGATTTTCTGAGAAAGAGCAGACAGAGCTGAAAATGAACAAAAAAGTATAATTTACCAAAACAGTTTCAACGAGTTTGTAAATCTAACCTGCTCGCCCCCTCTGCAGCCACTCGATGTCGAGTGTTGAAGCAGCTGCGGATCGAACGTGCACCCATCGTGAACCGGTTCGACTTCGCTCAGTGTAAGAAGCTCGACATGGAGCAGGTCCTGGATCAGATCCTTCGGATGCCTCCTGAGAGAAACCGCATCATCTACATGCGTCCGATGCACCAGGTGTGTCTGCTGCTGGGTTCATCGCTAATGTGCTGCTTCATTTGTTCCAGGAAGTAGACACATCCATGTCTGAGTTTACTGTATTATTTGCTGTCCATTAAAAAGGTACTCGTGTTTATGGTACATCATCAAAATACTTTGAGGTTTGTGGTTGTAACATAGTTTAAAACAGAATACTGCACAGCTTTAACACTGGTCTACAATGCCTGCAGACCCTTCAGTTGTTTTAATTTAACTGTTCCCCGTTGTTGAGCAAAGACGGAATTAAAAACAACCTCTGTTCGTTTTTCTGTCCAACTATGTTGCAAGCATGATACCTTAAGTGAGGTGCCGACTTCCATTTTACTGTGTGGCTGCATCTAGTTGTCAGAAAGGTCACCATTGAAAACTGGGTTGCCACATCAAAATCTAAGATGGCCGCCACCATATACAGGTAGTCCTCGACTTACGACTGTCTCGATATTAATGAATTCTTGGAGAAAGTAACACTTCCAAAACTAGATATTAGTCAGTCATCAAAACTAGACTCACCATTAACATCAGATGAGCTCCATGAAGCAATTAAAAGCATGACTACTAAGAAATCTCCAGGTCCTGATGGCTATCCAGTGGAATTCTATAAAGAATTCTGGGATATACTGGAACCGATATTCTATAGAGTGCTACTTGAGTCAGAAGGAAATGGCAGGCTACCAACACATATGAATTCAGCTAACATTAGTCTCTTATTAAAATCAGGCAAAGACCCAGTATTACCTACCAGTTATCGTCCAATCTCTCTTATTAATGTAGATGTTAAAATAATTTGTAAAGTCTTATCAAAAAGACTAGAGAAGATAACTCCTGTTATTATACATCCAGACCAAACCGGATTCATAAAGGGAAGACACTCGAACACAAACACTCGCAGATTATATAATGTAATAGAGTATTCGTATTTTAAAAATATTGAAACAGCTATTTTTTCTTTAGATGCTGAAAAAGCATTCGATAGAGTAAATTGGAATTTTTTATTTGCTACCTTAAATAAATTTGGTTTTGGGAATTACTTCATTAACTGGTTAAAAATATTATATAGTTCACCAACAGCGTGCGTCAGGACAAATAATCAATTATCTTCAAGCTTCTGTTTACAGAGGGGCACCAGGCAAGGTTGCCCACTTTCACCAGCATTATTTGCTATTTTTATTGAACCTTTAGCAGCAGCAATAAGGCAAAGTGCTGATATTAAAGGAATAAAGGGTAGAAACATAGAACATAAAATTAGTCTTTATGCTGATGATGTTTTGCTTTTTCTTGAGAACTCAGGAAACTCAATATCTAATGTTATCAAGTTAATAAACTCATTCTCAAAAGTTTCTGATTACTCTATAAACTGGACAAAATCTACAGTTCTTCCAATAAATTGCGTGTTTAATAATTCTCTTAATGAAAGACTGCAATCAGGTAACATTAAATATTTAGGTGTTAATATCTCTCCTAAATTAGAGGATTTAATAAAATTAAATCATATCCCATTATTAAAGAAAATTGAAGACGATCTTACTAGATGGAGATCTCTACCCATATCACTTATGGGAAGAGTTGCCTCAGTAAAAATGATGGTGCTGCCGAGAATAAATTATTTATTCTCAATGATTCCAAATAAACCTTCAACTGAATGGTTTAAGTCCCTGGACTCTTCTATATCTAAATTCCTTTGGAAAAATAAAACTCCACGTATTAGTTTAAAAACATTACAGAAATCTAAAGATACCGGAGGATTAGAACTTCCAAACTTTTATTACTACTATTTAGCCAACAGGTTACAATATATATCAAAGTGGTTAAAACCGAATGCACTAGATGAAACTTGGATAGATATAGAACAAACTTTATGTAATAATATTAGGATTTCAGATCTACCATTTATCAGTACAGATTTAAAAAGACATGTCTGCTTTAAGAGCATCAATATTAGCTCATCTCTGACAGCATGGTGGGAGTATCTGAAAATGACAAAGTCTTCACTACTCCCATGTAGACATACACCTCTCTGGAACAATCCTGACATTCAACAAGAAAATAATATGTTAAATTTCCCAGGTTGGAGAATGAAAGGTATTGAATGTCTGGAACACATATTTGAGGGTATAGACTTTATTCCATTTAATAAATTAATAATACAATATGACATTGATAATAAATATTTCCTACAATACCAACAAATTAAGTCAATTGTAAAAAAGAAATTTAAGCTTAATAAAACATTGTTGGAAACACCAACATGTGTGTTAGAGTTTATTAATTTTCAACCACCCAAATTATTATCTAAAATATACAAAAAATTGTCTAGAATCGATGACTCGATAGCACTACCTGTTGAAAAATGGGAGTCAGATTTATCAATCAACTTTGAACAAAAAATTTGGTCTCAAGTATGTTCAAATACTTTTAAATTGACTAGAATCTCCAATTTACAATTAATACAATATAAGGTTCTCTATAGAGTACATTATACAGGTCAGCGAATGTTTAAGATGGGCTTTACACCATCTAACAAGTGCTCACAGTGCATAAGTAATACACCTGATGATTATATTCACGCGCTCTGGTTCTGTCCACCCGTTCAGAGGTTCTGGGTACAGGTATGTGAAGACTTGTCTAAATGTTTGAAATTTAATATCCCACTCTCTCCATCTGTTTGCTTATTGGGTATCTTTGAAGATGTTATACTAGAAAAAAATACATCCTATATGCTTTTCACTGCCTTATGCATCGCAAAGAAAACCATACTCGTAAATTGGAAAAATAAAAATAATCTTAGCATTAATCAGTATAAAAATCTTCTGTTAGATCATATTAGTCTTGAAACAGCATCTGCCGACACATTGGATCAATCTATTTGGCATTCTTTGATCGGCTCCGTTACGTAGTGAGGGTGGGGGTCTGGGATGTGGCCTTGTGGGGCATTGGGACTGGAGGTTGGGGTTTGGGGCACCGGGGGGTTGGGGCTGCTTGGGCGGGGAGGACCCTGTCTTCGACCTGGGGAGGACCGGGGGGGTTCTGGGGGATATCTGCTAGGGGCGGCATGCGGGCCCTCGGGTGGTCGGTGGCGGCGGTCATGGGTCGCCGGTCGGTGACCCGGCTGTGCTGGGGTGGTTTCGGGGCGGGTGCCGGGGGCTTGGGACTCTGGGGGCGTGTCGTCCCCGGGCTTGGGCCTGGTGGGGGTCGGGGGTCTTGGGCTCTGGTGGGCGGGTCGCCGGGCATGGGTTGGCTGGCGCTCTGGTGCCCGGCTCTGGCCGGGGGCCCTCGGCTCGCTGGTGGGTTGGGGTTCATATGCTGGGGGGTGGGTGTCTGGGGGCGTGACTGGTGGCCAATGGGAGGGGGCGGGCAAACCCAGCCTGGGTGTCTAATGTGTTATGTGTTCTGAAAGTTGTTAATATGAAGGGTGGGTGTAGTATTTCTTCTGGGGTGGGGATTAAGTGGATGTCCTTGATGATGGTCTTGGACTATGCTTGGCCGGTGTGCGGGCCCTGGTTGGGGCCTGTTCTTGGTGCTTCCTGGCTCTGTCGGCGGTTGGGCGGGTGCTCTTGGCCGTGTCGTCCATGTGGGATTTTGTGTCTTCTTGGACGGCGGGCTGACTGCGGTTCGCAGGGGTCGTGGCGGCCCTGGTGGGTGTGGGCTGTTGGTTCTGCTGTTGGCGGCCCTCGGGGCCGTGTCCCTCTCTGGTCTTGGCTCAATGGCCTGGCGGTCGGAGAGGTGTTTCTTTTACCTCGCTCCTTGGGTGGACCTTGGCGAACTGGGGGGTACGCAGGGTCAGCGGGGGAGCTGACTCGCTGTGGGAGCATTGTTCCTGCAGATATTTTCTCCCCATCCCTTACCACGCACCTCCGCCCTCTTCATCTTAAATTAATACATGTAGGGAATTTGAGTCTCGGGTGTGCTGCAATGGTTTTACATCTCTGTTGTTCAGAACACCTGGGACTCAATTTTATATACACTTTAGACCAGTGGTTCTTAACCTTTTTTGAGCTACCGAACCCTCCAGTTTCATATGCCCACTCACTGAACCCCTCTTTTGTAATATATAAAATATGATTTTTTTTTCTTCAAATTCTACAACATCACCTCAACATCATCATACTTGGCCCCCTTCTGTTTTCCCTATATTTACTACCTCTGGGACATATTCTCCGGAAACATGGTATTTCTTTTCATTTTTACGCCGATGACAGCCAAATTTATGTTCCATTGAAACAATACTCCCTGAACCAACTTCTGGATTGTATGGCTGAAATCAGAGCATGGATGTCACACAACTTTTTACATTTTAACGAGAAAAAGACTGAGGTCCTGTTATTTAAGCCCAGTGTGGGTTCCACTGTTCATGCTGATCTGGGTCCTTTAACACAACATCTGACTGAGACAGCAACTAACCTGGGTGTAAGGCTGGACAGTGATTTTAAGCTGGATGCTCAGATTAAATCTGTGGTCAAGTCCAGCTTTTATCACCTGCGACAACTGGCCAAGGTGAAACCATTTCTGTCACAACGTCATTTTGAGATTTTAATCCATGCTTTTATTACAACTCGTCTGGACTATTGCAACTCACTTTACGTTGGTCTGAGCCAGTCATTACTGACCCGACTTCAACTGGTTCAGAATTCTGCTGCTCGCCTTTTAACTGGTACCAGGAAATGTGAACACATCACCCCTGTCTTAAAATCACTACACTGGCTCCCAGTTTGTTTCCGGATTAATTTTAAGGTTCTTTTGTTTGTATTCAAATGTCTTCATGGTCTCGCCCCACAGTATCTGTCCGACCTTCTCCAGCTGTACATTCCCTCACGCTCTCTGAGGTCAGCAGATCAGCTGCTGCTGGTCGTCCCAAAGTCCAACAGGAGGCTGAGAGGTGACCGAGCGTTCTCAGTCGCTGCCCCTAAACTGTGGAACGAGCTGCCTCTGCGTGTCAGACAAACTGACTCACTTCCTGTTTTCAAGTCTGCTCTGAAGACACATTTTTTCTCTTTGGCTTTTAACACAGCTTGAAATGTTGGTTTTACTGTTTTTAAGTTTTTCTTTTATAGTTTTTACTGTTTGCTGTTTGATCTGTTAATTTATTACTTTTATGGTATTTGTTGTGTTTATAGTTGTATGCTTGTCTGTGTTGGTGTACAGCACTTTGGCCAACGGTGTTGTTTTAAAGTGCTTTATAAATAAAGTTGTATTGTATTGTATTGTATCACCTTGCTCAAAGAACAAAACCAACACAGTGCATGAACTCACAACAAATTACGGTATTACTTTATTCTGGCCCCATAAGAGTTTCATCCCCCAAAAATATTTTTGTACTATTTTTCTAATTAAAAATAAAATAGGATTTTTTTTGAAGAATAACATTTTTTGGGTAAATTAGTCTGAAAGTGTCAGAAACTACCACAAAAAGTTTAATTAAACCAGAAAAAAATTACTAAAAAAATGTTGCTGAAAAGGTAGAATAAGCTTAAATTAGCAGAAGAAAGCAAAAAGAATATATTTGCCCAATTAGGCTGAAAGAAGCAGAAATGAGCACAAAAATATGGAAATTATCTGAAGAAAATCTAAAATTAGAAAAAAAGATTCAGCTGAAAAGTAGCTAAAATAGCAGAAAGAAGCATCACCAGAATGAAGTTGAGAGAGCACATTTTTGCTGAATTAGGCTGACATTTTTTAGAAATAAAATAATAAGTTAGATGTTTACTGTTGCACCGAGGGACTGAGAGAAACGCAATTTCGGTCCTGTGTATGTCCTGTACAGTACATATTGCAGATCTGACAATAAAGTTGACTTTGACTTTGACTTTGATTAAATGTGGAATTAGCGTAAAAAGCTAAAATTAGCATAGAAACAGCTAATAGTAGCAGAAAAAGCTGAAACGCAGAAATAAGTTATATATTACAAAGGAGGGGTTCATCATATCTGGCTTGTTTCACCTTGAATTCAGCAAGCGTTGTGTTCCGTGTTCCCCGTCTCTATGCAGCTTCATGAAGTGTTCCTTAAGTTTTGCCAGCGCGAGACTAGAGTTGCTCAACTTCGCATTACATATCATGCAGATAGGACGCTGACTTCCATCCCATTCCGTGGCACACGTGAATCCATGTTGGACGTATTCGTCCAACCACTTTCTTTTTTTGCCCGACATATTTACCGTAGTTTGTAAAATATTGTGAAAAAAACACACGACGCACAACTACAACACGACAGCCGCACACGTTAAATTTCCGCATCAGCACAGAATCTGCAGCCGTCACCAGTGTTGCCAGATTGGGCGGTTCACCGCGATTTTCCTTCTGACTTTTGCGGGTAGAGAGTGCTTTGGGCGGTTGGGACTCTATCTGGCAACACCGGTCACACCGGTGTTTACACAAGTGTGTCTTTACATCCGGGGCAGAGGCTCCGCCGAACGCCTGGGGTTCGATCGAACCCATGTTAAGAATCACTGGTTTAGACCATTATTAGCATTAGTTTGTCTCTTGAGAGTTAGCCTAAAGCCTGAAATATACCTGAGCGTACAAGCAATACGCCTATACGCCACGTACGTACGTCAAGGCAAAAGCGTAGCCCCGCGTAGCCCCTCATGGCACATACGCGCAAAGCTTTTTTTTTACGACCGCATACGTGTGCGCGGTGTCTGACCATAAACTTCCCCGGCGCCGGACTGTTTTGTATGTTACACAAATGAAATAAATTCCCCTTCTTTATCGCTGATCGGGCCTTTTCTTTTGTTTTTTTGCTTAAAGTCAAGTAACCGCTTCTTCCTCCGTTCACTCGATGACTGAAATGAATGAATTCAGGTCCTACCTGGGTGCGCGATGTTTTAAATATTCCCTGGTGGACTGTGTGCTGCAGGAAAAGCGCTCCCTGTTATTATTTTTATTTCTGAGATAACTTTTTATAACATATATAGTAGAAACACCGCATCAGAACACCGCAGCTTTCTTCAGCGAGCTGCTCATGAGCTGACTGAAAGCTGTCAATCATTTCAGTAGGTGTGTCAGCAAGTGACCAATCAGCGAGCTCAGTTGAGTCCCCTCCGCGCGCAGCTGCTCATATTACAACAAGGATCTGGAGCGAGAACGCGAGCGTTTGAAAGCTGATAAAAGCCTAGCTATAGCAGCGAAAGCATGCGCCCAAAATGCGCGCGTACAGTGGCGTACTTCATGTACGCTCAAGTGTATTCCAGGCTTAACTGCTAGCTGGTTGTAGCATCTAGGTTTCTACTGAGGGAAAGCTGGTATTTATTTCATTTATTTGTCGAACTGCTGACATTTTACAGGCAAAATCTAACAAATATTTTCTTAAAGTGTCACTGAACGGCCCCTGGATCTTTAACTCCTCCCCAAGTCCAGATTCAAAAATCTTCAACAAAATGGGCGTTCCGATAGACTGTAGAGGCATCGCCTAAAGGAGGGGAGGAGGTGGGGGGTTTCCTGTGTCACGCCTCCTCCAGCAACAACCTACAACAAACTAGAACTGTAGCCAACAACATAAACCAAGCAACAACAAAGAATAAACATGTACTGTAGATGTATTTATCTATTCCACCTGACCTATCCAAAACAAAAGGCTTTAAAAAAAAAGAGTACTCCGTGACCGGGGATTGAACTCGGGTCTCCCGTATTCAAACTCAGTGTCTACACCACTGAGCCAACTCGGCTTTCATGCACTGCTCCTCTAACGCACTGTATTAAAACATATACAACCAGACAGTTTCGAAGAAGTGAAAAATATTCCTAAAATAAATGAGTTACAATACACAAATAACTAGTGCCATTCCGAAAACTATAATATGCTTTGTTGCAGAGCTTTTCAGGAGTGAAATGTAGCACTCCATATAAGGTATGCACTGGAGGGAGGACCGTGTCATCTCCGCAGGGGATTGGCTCTGCTTGAACCACGTCCGTGACGAAAGCTTGCGAAAATACGTCACTGTGCGAATCGTAAACTAATGAGAAAATCAGGGTGCAATACCACAGTTCAACCCATAGGACTACCTAAACACGTTTTTAGACCAAATATTGCCGATTTAAACTAATACGAACAATTTCATGAAAATTAACACAGACATAGTGCTATGAAACCTTTTACCGGTAAACATATTCTAGGGAGTTTCTCAGCTAAAAAAAGTTAAATTAGGGTTTAGTTTCACTTTAAGAATTTTATAAAGGACAATAAAAGTCCTCTCCTGATTAACCTGCACTCATCCTGGTTATTCTGAAGGAATCAGAAGTTAAAGCTGTCTAGATGGAACTACTGTTTTCAACATTTCTTTGTTGCTGGGAATGAAGGGTTTGTGGCATTAGTTCTCACCATTAACAGGACTTCCCTCCTGAATAGGCCTTGCCAAACTATGCAGTGTCCCACCGAGTGCAGAGATGAGGACATGGACTTGCAGTGAAGCCTAGCAGCTCCAACTTCCTATCAGTGACAACAGGCATCAATCTTTGCCGCCCTTGGTCCTGGACCCTGCCAAGCATGAGAAGAAAAATCACAACTGTTGTAGGCTGCTGAAATTAAACAAAGACGGGATTATCCTCTCAAAATGTCCCAAAGCTGTACAATTCATCTTTGAATCCCCCACGGCTCAGAACGGAAGAAATGTCATAATTTGTGTGCTTGGCTGCTGTAGTTACTCAGTTTACTCCCTTCTCCCTGATCACACTCATGCCTTGCATGAAGAATGTTTTCAGCACTAAAGGTCTAATAAAATGTGTTTATTAAAAAGAAAAAAGGTTTAACACCAAACGTTGCACTTCTAAAAACATTCCGTGTGACTTTTACTCTCTCACACCAGTTACGTTTTAGCAATAACACTACTAACTGATGAAGGTGTGAAGTACGACGCTGAAGATGTGAGGTGCCACGAACACTTAAAGAATTCCTCCTCAGCTTTGCTGAAACCATGAACAGACACATTCTGCCTTATAATAAATGCAGTCCATTTAGCTCTGTGCTTTCACAACACTCACCTTCCGTTCTCAGCCGTGTTTGTTCAGGTGTCGCTGAGCCGCAACGCTGGATTTTATGACTGCTGAGCGCGACGCAGTTCACAAGTTTACAGAGAAACGAGGAGGGTTCAGGGTTTGGATTTTGAGGGATCGTCTCCGAGTACAGGGAGGTTGATCCCTTTGGGAAAAGATTAGGGTTTGTGTGATGTGTTGAGCAATGACACCATTTCATTGTGTTCGGACTACAAATTTGCTGTCAGACAGTGTAAATGTTGTGAGAGACTAAATCACATCATGCTGTCTACACGACTTGTGTCTTGTTGAAATGTTTACTCATTTTGTTACTCTGGATCCATGCAACATTTCCTGTTTCCATATTTGTAATAAGCTAAATTGTTTGTGCAAAGTTATAAAAATTGTCTGTATTTATTGCCAGACTGATGGGAGGAGTGATTTATTTCAGTTTTTTAATTCCAAACTTGACATTTTAGCAAACACACACTCAGATTCTCTCTACTCACTGAATTTAGATTAAATTCAGATTTCTAGAAATCCAAAACCTAAATGGAACTTCCTCATTCCTCATTGCTGCACTAGACTGGTTCCGCTCATACCTCACTGACAGAAGTTTTTGTGTCTAGGTCGGGAACAATGTATCCAAGTTAATGTCTCTTTCCTGTGGGGTCCCACAGGGCTCTATTCTTGGACCCCTTCTCTTCACGCTCTACATGCTCCCGCTGGGGTCCATCCTAAGGAAACATGGGATTTCGTTCCATTGTTACGCGGATGACTGCCAGATCTACCTGCCACTGAAACCAGCTAATGCAGGCTCCCTCCACTCTCTCCTAAAATGTCTGGATGACATTAAGACATGGATGGCTTCAAACTTCCTAAGTTTTAATGATCAGAAGACTGAAGTCATCATCTTCAGCCCTAGCTCAGCTGCCGCCTCTGATCATATAAACTTGGACTCCCTTCAGCCCTATCTCAAACACTCTGTGAGAAATCTTGGGATGGTTTTTGACTCGGACTTTAAATTCGTTAAACAAATCAGTTCCGTTCTCCAGAAAAGCTTCTTACAACTGCTGCAGGTAGCTAAACTCAAGCCAGTGCTGTCCAGACCCGACCTGGAGACACTAATCCATGTGTTCATCACAACCTGCCTGGATTATTGTAATGCACTGCATGCTGGGATCAGTCAGGCCTCCTTCTCACGTCTCCAGCTCGTCCAAAATGCAGCAGCCCGGCTTTTAACCGGTACACGTAGGTCTGAGCACATTACACCAGTTCTCTCCTCCCTGCACTGGCTCCCCGTGCGAACTAGAGTCGACTTTAAAATTCTGTTGTTGACCTACAAATGCCTAAATGGCCTCGTTCCCCTCTACCTCTCCGAGCTGCTGGAACCATATGTTCCCTCTCGGGCCCTGAGATCATCCGATCCGATGCTTTTGGAGGTTCCCAAAACACGACTGAAGCTCCGAGGAGATCTGGGGCCTCATGTATCAACCGTGCGCACGCACAAAAACCGTGCACACGTCACTTTCCACGCAAAACCCCGTATGTATGAAAACTGAACTGAACGTGAATATCTGCGCATCCAAGTACATTTCCACGCAAGCTCCCCTGCTGGCGTACGCACGTTTCTGTGGTTATTGTTCCTTTGGCGACACTTACAGGTGCTTTTGAGAAACTGAAGCCCCACAGTCTGTGGTTGACTTTAAGAGCGGCTTGAAGACTTTTCTTTTTAACCGAGCACTCTGCCTCCTCATGATTCTACGTTTGATCTTAGTTGATACTGTTGTTGATTTTAATTGTTTTATTATTTGTTTTATTGACATTTAATTCTGTTGCACCTTGTAGCACTTTGAGAATTTCATTAATGAAAAGTGCGTTATAAATTGAATTCATTATTATTATCATTATTATTATTATTATTATTAGAGGATGTAATAAATAGTGTAACACGCAGAGCATTTATTTATAAACAGATATAATTTTCTGATCTAGGATATGGCGTATCAGCCGTTTTCAGAAATAATCATTTTTCAGTTTGGCACTGCTGGGGCGCAAGGAGCCCTGCATACGCGTGCACATGCAGAAGCAGCGATCAACCTGTTCCACAGGAGCTTTCCAGAGGGAGCTGGGAGACCGATCGGGACTGTGCTGTCCAGTCCACACAAAGCCGATTCATGTCCAATGGAATGTCTCATCCATATGATCCCAAAGGCTGAGTTATGGTCGCGCTTTGAGCGCGCGTGCACCCTCGCGGGTGTTACACGGCAGTGGAGGTGTTTCATTATCTGTGTTTATTGTAGATGTCTCCAAAATGACACGTGAAAGTACACCATTCATAACTTGTAGGAGTACAAGCTTCACAGACAGACTGCGCACAAGGCTGCGGAGCGCGTAGCGTTTGGAGACTCCAACATCACGTGATGTCATGAAAACTCTCCACTGAGACGCACAGACTCGTTTCTTCATATCATCTATTAAATAAACAAAGATCTATGTTCTAGCAAACATCCAAGTAAGTTCCTCTGTGTTTACAGTAATTATGGTAATTAACTCGTGCGCAAAGTTAATATTTTCACTCAGAATGAATGAATGAGCCGGTGCGCACCTGACAGCAGCGTGCGCGCACACGAATACCGGCACACAATCACTCGTTCTTTGCGTGATGAACACAGTTTATTACTATTCTTACTTAGGATGTTTGTCCTCACTCATATTATATTAAATTCATTGTTTTCCTGAATCTAGAAATGATTTCTGATCGCGCAGGGATCAAACAAACATGTCCTTCACACATGCAGGAAGTAATTTGCATCTGTTTAACATATGTAAATGAAGGCGTGTCAGGGGAGGTGTCTGACGTGCGCTCAGTTCCACGTTAATTGTGATGTACAAAAGGAATGTGCGTGGATACCGGTGTACGCACAGTTTGATTAATCTGGATTTTTTTGTGCGTGCACACTTTTCTGGATTTCACCGTACGTCACTTTTCAGTAGGAAATCCACGCAGGTTTTTGATACATGAGGCCCCAGGTGTTTTCAGTCATCAGCCCCACACTTTGGAACAACCTGCCCCCCAACATTAGACAGGCTCCTCCCTTCACATGTTCAAATCCCTGCTAAAAACCCATCTGTTCTCTCTGGTGTTTCATACTGTGTGAGCTGATTTAGTGTATTTTATCCTGTTTTTTTTTTTCATTTTAATGCTGTTCTTATACATTTTTATTATATTTTTACTGCTGTTAATTTCGTAGTTTTACCATTAGTGTGTGTTACGGTTTCTGTCATTTTTAAATATCTTTGATGTTGTTTGTGAAGCACCTTGATAACAGTTTATCTGTTTTAACTGTGCTCTAGAAATAAAGATAACTTGACTTGACATTAGACTTCTGCACGCCTATAAAACCTAAACTTTAATAGAAAATTATTAGGCATTCCATCCATCCATCCATCCATCTATCCATCTTTACCTTCTTCTTCCTTTTCAGGCCATGGGGTCATTGGTGTCCATGTCCAGAAGTCATTGTGTGAGAGGCGGGGGACACCTGGACAGGTCTCCAGTTCATCACAGGGAAACATGAGACAAAAAAACATTATCTCTCTCTCACCTAGAGTTACCAATCAGTCTAACATGCATGTTTTTGGTCTGTGGGAGGAAACCGTATTACGCGGATAAAACCCATGCATGCAAGGAGAGAACATGCAAACTCCACCCAGAAACGTCCCCGGCTGGGATTTGAACCGACAACTTTCTCGCTGAGAGGCAACAGCTCTACTAACTGAGCCACTGTGCCGCCTGTCTAAATTACAACTACTGTATTTATGTTGTACTGACGATCAGGCTCATGGATGGATGGATGAATGAATGAATGGATGGATGAATGAATGAATGAATATCAGGCTTTGTGGTTTGCAGCATTTAAAGGCTACAGGTCTTTACTACAAGGCAGCAGAAGCAGAAATGGATGGCAGGTGCCAAAAAGCACAGACCAGACGGGGTGGTCCGGAAACTTCTCAGAATTCCAGTGAAACTTAACAAGCATGTTCCTGTCGGATGTTAAAATGACGTGTAACACAGATATTAATGCATCAAGTATCACAACACAGCAGAGGAATGTAAACTGGAGCACTGGGACACCAGGCTGTATGCTAACAAACTGCAGCCACATACCCCTGTAGTCATATTAGTCCCAAACCCCACACACTTGCCCCACAATGGCCGTTTAGTTTGTTTATGGAATATAGCTGGCCATAATGATGTTAGACATGACTCCACCTGTGGGTAAAGGCCTGTAATGGTTTATTTATGGAAGAAAAGTAGTCTGCTCCTCAGGTAAATGGTGCTAACTTACATTTTATATGTCTGAATGTTTCTGTGCAGTGCCCTGAGACGACTTCTGTTGTGACTTGGAGCTTTAGAAATAAACTGAATTAATAATAATAATAATAATAAACTTTATTTGTATAGCACCTTCCTACAATGCCTTGCATTGACCAAGGTGCTTAACAGGATAAAAAGATGAATAAACTGGAACAATAAATCAATGAAAATAGAATAGGAAACAACAGCAATAAAAGAAGGCAATGGAAATAAAAAATGCTACATACTAAAATAACACTAAAATAACACAAGTAATAAAAGTTACACACTGAAAGCTTTTTTGAACAAGTGGAAATAAAAAGGCAATGGAAATAAAAAAATGTTACATATTAAAATACCAAAAGTAATAAAAGTTACACACTGGAAGCTTATTTGAACAAGTGGAAATAAAAAGGCAATGGAAATAAAAAATGCTACATATTAAAATACCAAAAGTAATAAAAGTTACACACTGAAAGCTTTTTTGAACAAGTGGGTCTTCAGTCTGGTTTTGAACAGAGTCAGATCAGAGGTGGCACGCAGCTCAAGGGGGAGGCTGTTCCAGGCTTTTGGGCCGGCAACAGAAAATGACCGGTCTCCCCATTGTTTGTACCTTGAGCGAGGCACCTCCAGCAGGTGTTGACTGGCAGATCGTAAAGCTCTGCCGGGCTGATGGACTTTCAAAAGTTCTGAGATGTAGAGAGGTGCAAGTCCATTCAGAGCTTTGAAAACAAACAGGAGCAGCTTGAACTGTATCCTGAACTGAACCGGGAGCCAGTGTAGAGAGGACAGGACAGGAGTGATGTGTTCATATTTTCGTGTGTTGGTCAAAAAGCGCGCGGCAGAGTTCTGTACAAGCTGTAAACGGGAGATGGAGGATTGATTAATACCAACATACAAAGCATTACAATAGTCAAGTCTGGAGGTCACAAAGGCATGGATGGCCTTCTCCAGATCACCACGGCTGAGAAATGACTTGACTTTGGAGAGCAGTCGGAGCTGAAAGAAGCTGGTCTTGACAACAGAACTGATCTGTTTATCAAACTTTAAGTTGGAGTCAAGCTGCACTCCAAGATTTCTGACCACCGGGTTGAAGTGGGGGAGGGGAAAACCAACACTGGGACTGGGAAGGATGTTGTTGGTGTCATCAGGTGCACCAAATAAAATGCATTCAGTTTTATCTGTGTTTAGGTGGAGGAAGTTTTGAGAGAGCCAGTGCTTAATGTCATTTAAGCAGTTGACAAGAGTGTTTGAACTGAGTGAGGGGTTGGGAGTGACTGGCAGATAGATTTGTAAATCGTCTGCATACATGTGAAAAGACAGGTTATGACGTGCAATGATTGATCCTAATGGCAGCATGTAAAGAGAGAAGAGGACTGGAGCAGCGCTAACTTTTGGAATAAATCCTTGGTTTTTATTTCAAAGTTTGCGCATGCAGATCAATCTGCTTGTACCTTTCCTCAATAATCCAAAAATAAAAAGCTAATCTGCTCCAGTTAAGCTCCAGTTTTCTCTTTTCAGTCCCAGAAACTTTGGAGCTGTACACGGTGCATTGTGTAGATTTCTGTCTGGCTATGTTTTATATTTCTGCCAACACTGGAGCCCTCCTGGATCTTCTTTCATGGAGCCCATTATGATTTAAAATGCTGGTGTGATTATGGTGATGGTGCAGTCAGAACGTGATGTGCCTTGGCCTTGGAGTCTGGCTCATGAGATTGGATTTGTTCCTTGTTTTTATTCTACCATCCATGCTATCTGTCTGATCAGCCTGGGGTTGCATTTCCTCTTGCGGCCACAGAGGTCGGCTACACTTGCATGAACCTTCTACTTTTTAATAATTTTATCCAGCTGTGGTCAGACAAACAGCTGCTTGAAGATGATCTTGAAGCCTTTACATGGACATCTACAATCTTTCTGAGCTCCTCAGACAGCTCTCATGTTTGCTGTCTCTGGTCCATGTTCAGTGTGGTGCACACAAAGGCACCTTGTTACCCTGTGACACTTTTCCCTTTAAATAGACTGACTGGCTGATTAAAACGTTTTTATTCTCCTGTTATACTAATTATGGTCAAACACAAGTATTAGTTTCTTTACCAAGAAATCTGTTCATAATATTTTGCATATCCTTGTAAAACAAACAAATAATTTATTTTCACAGTTGTTTTGCTTACTCTGTCATGTATGAACAGAATGCAGATGTATCATATTGTTTTCATCTGAATCACGTTTAGGAGAAACTGAGTGTCGTATCAATGAGCTCTAGGGTACAAACAAGTTCACCAGAGTTTGTAAGCATGAATATTGTGTAAAATTTAGATGGCTGCTATGAGACCTTTGACAGATCAATTGTATCATTTCTCCAGAGGTGGCTTTCCTTTGGGCTGCTCACCAAGTTCACCACAGTTCAGAGTACTACAACCTGACCACGGCCCTCAGACAGTCCCTCACCCAGCCTTTCACCTCATGGGTAAGACATAATTCTCTCAAAGTACCACTCAGCAAATTACAGCAATAACTGTTTGATAAATGCAGCACATAAAGAGCATTATTTGTGTTGCTAAAGTCTTGTACATTTCATCCGTCCGTGCCATAAAACTTCACTGTTGTCTATTAAAAACAGATCAGTGAGGCGCTGTGTCGCTTCGTTACAATAATCAGACGCAGTATTTGTTTGGAGTCAGTCCCTCATGAACAACCTGCTGCTGTAAATACTGCAGCTCGCAGCCTGCAGGCAACAAAAGTCTTTAACCAACTTCTCTGAGGAACGCCCAGCCAGTCTCAGGAGCCAGCCGATGTACACACATTAGTTTGTTGTTTCTTAAGATTTACATGATCCATAGGTTAAGTTAGAATGCAGTAATCCACATAATCACCACTTTAAGTTGGTTTATTCCCACAAGACTTCACACAACACTGTGAGGGATTTATAAATATGTTCAAGTAGTTTCAGAGCTTTCTGTCTTGTATTGATGTATGAACATATAAAATACTAAACTCCCTCTTCTGTCTGCTATTGTTCATATATGTTTCATGTATGAAACTTATGGTTGAAAATCTCCACACATTAGGCCGACGTCTTCGTACTACACTTATTGTGTACTCATTTTTCTAATGCAAGTATTTTGTTGAAATTGTAAATAAAAATAAAAATCATAAGAAACAACTTTTTATGCTCAAGTTATGCTAATGTATTAGCATTTAAGTCTAACCGCATGTATATTTTGCATGCATCTCATTAGCTAGTTTTATTCTCTTGACTGTTATCAGAAAATGACAAAATTCATAATAACAAAAGTTTTTACCGTACTTTCATTTTTTTTCTAACTTGACCTTGAGAAGTTCTTAATTATATAAAAACAATCACTGATCATTACCAAAGGGGTTTTGGGTTATTCAGATTTCACATTTATTTAAATCAGACTCAGTGCATCTAAATGAACAAATGGACAGTTTTTGTAAATGTTCTAGATTGTAGCTCAAGTTTCTGTTTGTCCCTCGGCAGGTTGATTTTAAAATGCACGTAAGCCACAGTACAAGTGAGGAGAGTCCACAAATGAGTGCACACACAAGACGCTGATGTAAAACCACACAGGTGATCCCCGACTTACGAACGAGTTCCTTTCCTACGGCCATTCGCTTGTCGAAAATCGCTGTAAGTCGGAAAACACACCAGCCGGCACTTATACACGTACATGTACGGTACAAAACAGTTACCAAGCACTTCGCCTATCCTAACACAGTACCCTACATAATTATCCAAAAACACATATGTCGTGTTCTTATTTTTAGAACAAATAGTGGGACTTCATGTGCTGGCAAACACTCACTTTATTAGTCAGACCAACGTCAGCCTTGTGCTGCATAAACACGTCACATCCTCCAGTGTGTAACGTTCAAGAACACTCGTTAATAACAGTTACTATCATGAACACCACATCTCCTCTTTTAACAAATAGGGAACCATTTTGTTTCATTTTTTTTCCATTTCCTTTTACAGGCTAGGAACACAACATAAAATAACTGTAACATATACAACCTGTTTCTTCAACTATCAGTCCTTTTAACTCTAACTTAACTCTAACTTTTTTTCTCTCTCTCTTTTTCCTTCTCTCTCTTAAAGGTCCAGTCTAGAAGGCTTTATAACTATTCTCCCTGATCTTGTTCTCACAACATCAGTCTTTACAGGAGTAACAGATGATGACACCGCTGATGAAGAATGCTCTGCAGGAACTTCTGTCAACCCCATTCTCACAGTCTCATCCTGCAAAGTTGAATGCAATGGGATCAGATGCAAACGATTGCGCCTCACTGATCCCTGGGGTAAATCCACCATGTAGGATCTTGGTGTGGCATGACTTTGGATCACAGTCCCAGGTGTCTTTGCATCTGTAACCCAAACTTGTTCTCCCGGTGATAGGTCACACAAAGGTTTGGCCCGATGGCGCCTGTTGAAGTTTGCCATGTCCATCCTCTTCCTTTGACTCTCCTTTTGAGCCAGGT
>JBBPBX010011306.1:32711-43264 GCA_038048925.1 Garcialebias charrua | reverse complement strand
CTTTTCAACCGGTTCATCTCTGGATTTGTGGCTGGTTGCTGTCGGTTTACGTGGCTGCTACCAATGCAACCACATTGCTAGCTTGTCAAACCGGATATCCGGTCGAATCGGTTTATCTATAACAAGCCTAATTGAAACAGATAAAGAAATAGTGGTCAAACACCACCATTTTAATGGCATTAATCCTACCAGCCATAGATAGAGGGAGAGTCTTCCAGAAGTCAATATTCTGTTTATGTTGTAAATTTTTATTCTGACAGTTCAGTTGTAGGAGGTGTTCTGTTTTTTTTGTTTGTTACAGTGACGCACAAATATTTGAAATAATTATGAACAATTTTGAATGGTGTGGACGACAGATAAGCCGGATCAACCCCTGTAGTAAGGGGCATTAATTCACTCTTGTCCCAATTAATAGAGAAACCAGAGAAACTTCCAAAGTCGTTGATGGTTGTCAAAATGGGAGCTAGCGATGCCCGTGGGTTGGAAACAAATAGAAGTATGTCATCGGCATAGAGCGAAATATGGTGCTTATGATTAAACATCTCAATAGGAAATATTTAAGCATATGAGTGTGTGTAAGTAAATATATGTGTCCTTGGTTGTCCTAAAAGGCACTTTTAAATAAAATTATTATTATTATTATTATTATTATTATTATCATTATTTGTAGGTTTTGCCTAATCCTGGCAGCTAGGGGTTCAACAACAATTGAACAGAGAAATGAAGAAAGTGGGCAGCCCTGACGTGTTCCTCAGTTAACAACAAAGGTACAGGAGATATTATGATTAGTAATAACAGAAGCAGTTGGGTATGAATAAATTATTGCAATCCATTTCATAAATAGGGGTCCAAAACCAAATTTCTTAAGAGCATACATCATATAAGGCCATTCTACTTGATCAAATGCACATTGTGCATCTAGCGAAATAACTATAGCCTCGTCTGAGTGATTTGAATACAATATATTGAAAAGACAGCGCAGAACATGTGTCTACCTGGCATAAAGCCAGTCTGACCTGGGTGGATGATTAAACCAAGGAATTCTTTCTGTCTAGAATTGGCTAGAATTTTCCCAAGGATTTTTGTTTCTAAAGGTAACAAGGAGATTGTAGGAGTCCCACTGTCTGCAGCCTTCTCCAAAATGGCTGCCAATTGACACCAGCTGACGGCCATCCACCTGATGAGGAGCAACACTACTTTAGGCTGCAGTCCAGTGTGACCCGATGCTGGAGCTTTGTGCCTCAATTGATATTTATGCCTTGAGCCTGAAAAGGATGTCTGAGAGATTTACTTACATCGTGATTTTTGTGCCCGTAGTATCCTGAAAATCCTTGGATCCTGTTTTGCCTGCCAGTTCTGCCTCATTGCCTCTCGCTTGCCAGATCTGCCTTGCCTACCATTGTCTGGCAGACTCGTCTGCCACTTTGTCTGATTTTTTCCCTCTACCCTGGAGTCTTCGTGGAATCCCCTCTGAGCCTCCCTCCAACATTAACACCTGTAAGAGAAACAAACAGAGCATCAACTCATCCTTCCAAACAGAACCCCCTGACACTGTTCTCTCTTCCAGCCACTCCAGGGATTCCAAGTGCACATGTCTACACTAATAATGAACATTGTAACATTTTCCAATTCTGAGTTTGGCTTTTGTTCTGGTTTCATACCACTCTGGCTTCAGTCAGTCATTACAGAAATGCTCCAGCCACAACAGACCCAGAACGAGACCAAAGGCGAGCAAACTCCTTCCTCTTCCCAGATGGAACGCATAACGAAACTCGAGGAGATGCTTCAACGAGTCTTGGCTCAACAAGAAGCTGCACAGGAAAATTTAAGAGAACTTGGATGTATGTTTTTTTCTTTAAACCAGAGACTCTTACCTTCCTCTTCTACAGTTCCTGCTTCTTCCCTTGTTAATAATACCTCCAATGTGATGCCCGAAGCCAGTACCTCAAGCCTGCAGGTAATCACAAAACCTACAGAACTCTTCTCTGGAGATCCCAGCTCGTGTGGAGGTTTCCTCCTGCAGTGTAAACTAGCGTTCAAAGGAGCTCCTCAATTCTACATGTCTGACTCAGCTAAAATCACATATTTCACTAGTCAATTGAAGGGTGATGCACTTCACTAGGAAAATTCCTACTTACAATTCCATGATATTGATCTTGTCTCTTTTGATACGGTGTTAAAGGAGTTCAGAAGAATCTTCAATTGGCCTCTGCAGCGACCCAACTCCGTAAAATGGCTCCTTAGACTTTGTCAGGGATGTCGTCGCCGAATACGCCTTGGAGTTCCATATCCTCGTGGCCCAGACCGGATGGAACAACCTCGTACTTCAAGGTACCTTTTTACATTCCCTATCTGATCCCATCAAAGATCAGATTGCTGCAAGAGACAAACCTGAAAGTTTTCATGAGTTAATCGACCTAGCGGTCGCTACTGATGAGCGTTTCCGGGAGCGGAGAGGAGAGAAGGACTACAACACCCACCGTTGTTCCACTTCCGGGTTCGCCACGTCATCAGGTGAGCACTGCGCCTACAAGAACATGTTTGAGAACTACAAGTCCCAAGGAGGTAGATCTTCCGGTTCACCTCCTCACCCTCCAGTGTCTGCAGGACATTTTCTTACACTCCCAGAGCCTGAACCTATGCAAATAGGTCGAGCTCACCTGTCTCCTGAGGAGAAACAAAGATGTAGGGACAATAATTCTTGCATTTACTATGGAAATTCTGGGCACTATCTGGCAAATTGTCCATTCCGGGAAAACGAGAATGCCCGCCAATAAAGAGGGAGATATTGGTTGGTACTTTTGCTCTCTCCCCTGCCTGTCGGCTTTTATTACCCACGCTTATCCAGATCCACCAGAACCGTCTTCCAGTCCCAGTTCTGGTGGATTCTGGTGCGGAACAGAATTTGATTAGCCTAAACCCAGTCCAAGATTTGTCTTTACCCACTCTAGAGATTCTTCCCGTCTCTATGGCTGCGCTTACTGGGGAGACTTTAGCCCAGATCAATCTTAAAGCTTCTGAGCTTCATTTAATCATTTCAGGGAATCACCACGAGATTAATGAATTTTACGTATTCAAATCTCCCACTCCCCAACTTATTCTTGGATATCACTGGTTAAAGGAACACAATCCAATTATTGACTGGGAATTGAGGAGAATAGAAAGATGGAGTGACAAATAATTAAAGCACTGCCTACGTTCCTCTGTCTCTAGTCAACCTGTTGAAACTATACCACTTGAAGAAATTGATGTATCTGCCATTCCCCCTGCTTATCACGACTTGGCTCCTGTAATCAGCAAGCAACGTTCCCTGTCTCTATCTCCTCACTGTCCTTATGATTGTGCAATCGACCTCCTCCCTGGTGCCACATTACTGGCAAGTCAGTTGTGCAACCTGTCTGGACCTGAGAGAGAGTCCACGAGAAAATATATTGAAGAATCTCTTGAATCAGTATCATATGTCCTTCTACCTCTCCTGTAGGTACTGGCTTCTTCTTTGTGGCAAAGAAGGACAAGACCCTGCGTCCCTGTATTGATTATAGGGGTCTTAACAATATAACCATAAAGAACAAGTACCCTTTACCTCTAATCGACTCCATATATGAACATCTCCAGTCTGCCACCATCTTCTCAAAATTAGACCTCAGAAATGCTTACCATCAGGTACGGATTAAGGAGGGGGATGAGTGGAAGACCGTACTCATAACACTACTCAGACATTTTGAATATTTAGTAATGCCGTTTGGCTTAACTAATGCACCTGCTATTTTCCAAGCGTTGGTCAACAATGTACTACGAGATTTAATTGGTGACTTTGTCTTTGTCTATTTAGATGACATTCTCATTTATTCCCGAGATGAGACAGAACACATTAAACACGTATGCAGGGTCCTTCAAAGACTTTATGAAAATCAGTTGTTTGTGAAAGGGGAGAAGTGTGAATTTCACGTCTCATCAGTATCCTTCATGGGATTCATATTTGAAAGTGGTAGTTACAGAACAGATCCCGAGAAAACTAGGGCGGTAGAAGAATGGCCAGTTCCAGAGAATAAAAGACAACTTCAGCGTTTTCTTGGATTTGCAAATTTCTATAGGCGATCCAAAAGAGACTACAGCCGTATCGCCGCACCTCTCTCAACAAACCTCCATCAACCGTATTTTCAAATGGACCCCTGAGGCAGACACCGCTTTAGGCAAGCTTAAGAGACTATTTTCTTCTACACCAGTCCTATGTCATCCTGACCCATTTCGCCAGTTCATTCTAGAGGTAGATGCCTCAGACACTAGGGCACAGTTCTGTCTCAACGTTCTCCCAATGACAACAAGGTCCATCCTTGTGCCTTCTTCTCATGACAGCTATTGCAGGCTGAGAGAAATTATGACATTGGCAACCGTAAGTTATTGGCAGTAAAACTGGCACTAGAGGAATGGCACCATTGGTTGGAGGGTACTACTACTCCTTTTTTGATATGTACAGATCATAAGAACCTTACCTACCTGAGAGATGTAAAGATATTAACTCCCAGACAGGCACAACATTCTCTCTTTTTTCATCCATCCATCCATCCATCCATCCATCTTCTTCTGCTTATCCGGGGTCGGGTCGCGGGGGTAGCAGCCTAAGTAGGGAGGCCCAGACTTCCCTCTCCCCAGCCACTTGGAGCAGCTCCTCCGGGGGAATCCCAAGGCGTTCCCAGGCCAGCCGAGAAACATAGTCCCTCCAGCGTGTCCTGGGTCTTCCTCTGGGTCTCCTCCCGGTGGGACATGCCCGGAACACCTCACCAGGGAGGCGTCCAGGAGGCATCCTAACCAGATGCCCGAGCCACCTCAACTGGCTCCTCTCGATGTGGAGAAGCAGCGGCTCTACTCCGAGTCCCTCCCGGATGACTGAGCTTCTCACCCTATCTCTAAGGGAGAGTCCAGCCACCCTGCGGAGAAAACTCATTTCAGCCGCTTGTATCCGAGATCTTGTTCTTTCGGTCATAACCCAAAGCTCATGACCATAGATGAGGGTGGGAACGTAGATCGATCGGTAAATTGAGAGCTTTGCCTTTTGACTCAGCTCTCTCTTCACCACGACAGACCGGTACAGCGCCCGCTTCACTGCGGACGCTGCACCTATCCGCCTATCGATCTCACGCTCCAGTTTTCCCTCATTCGTGAACAAGATCCCGAGATACTTAAACTCCTCCACTTGGGGCAGGACCTCCTCCCCGACCCGGAGAGGGCATGCTACCCTTTTCCGGCTCAAGACCATGGCCTCGGATTTGGAGGAACTGATCCTCATCCCGGCCGCATCACACTCGGCTGCAAACCGCTCCAGTGAAAGTTGTAAATCACGAACTGATGAAGCCAGTAGGACCACATCATCTGCAAAAAACAGAGAAGCGATTCTAAGGTCACCAAAACGGATCCTCTCAACACCTTGGCTGCGCCTAGAAATTCTGTCCATAAAAGTTATGAACAGAATCGGTGACAAAGGGCAACCTTGGCGGAGTCCAACTCTCACCGGAAACGAGCCTGACTTACTGCCGGCAATGCGGACCAAGCTCTGACACCGGTCGTACAGGGACCTAACAGCCCTTATCAAAGGGCCTGGTACCCCATACTCCCGGAGTACCCCCCACAGAACCCCCCGAGGGACGCGGTCGAATGCCTTCTCCAAGTCCACAAAGCACATGTAAACTGGTTGGGCAAACTCCCACGCACCCTCCAGGACCCTGTTGAGGGTGTAGAGCTCTTAAGCCTCCCTGGTAAGGTCTATTCAGGGGTTCTGGAGAGGAGGGTGCGTCGGATAGTCGAACCTCGGATTCAGGAGGAGCAGTGTGGTTTTCGTGCTGGTCGTGGAACATTGGACCAGCTCTCTCTTTTTTAATTGTTTTAATTTCATCCTGACCTTTAGGCCTGACTCTAAGAATGTCAAGCCAGATGTCCTCTCTCGTCAGTTCTTTTCCTCAGATACTCCTGAAACCAAGGAAAACATTATTCCACCAATCTGTCATGGGGGCTCTCACCTGGGCCATCGAAAGGAGGTCTTGGACACCCAGAAGGATTAGCCTGACCCTGGCACAGGTCCCTCCGGCAGACTTTTCGTTCCCTCCAACATGAGGAGCAATGTACTGGAATGGCTACATTCTCACAAACTCTCCTGTCACCCTGGCACCTTCCATATGCTCTCCCTTGTAAAGACTCATTTCTGGTGGCCCACGCTCAACCAAGATTTTAAGTCTTTTGTTTCAGCCTGCCCAACCTGTGCAAGGAATAAGACTGGAAATCAGCATCCTGCCGGACTCCCCCAACCCTTGGCCACAGCTAGCCGTCCCTGGTCACACATTTCAGTAAACTTTGTCACAGGACTACTTCCCTCAGAAGGTAATACCACCATCCTTACTGTCATTGACCATTTTTCTAAAGCAGCTCATTTCATCCCCCTTCCTAAGCTTCCCTTTGCTTTTGAAACAGCTCAACTTCTCATACAACATGTCTTCCGTATTCATGGTATTCCCTCCAATATAGTTTCAGATTGGGGTCCCCAATTTATCTCTCAGGTCTGGAAAAGCTTCTTTACAATGTTAGGGGTGACACCCAGTCTCACGTCAGGTTACCATTCACAATCGAACGACCAGGCTGAGCATTACAACCAAGAGCTCGAGACCATTCTCCAGCACGTCGCCGAACGTAACCCCTCAGCCTGGAGCCAACACCTGGTTTGGTTCGAATACGTCCACAATGCTCACAAATCATCTGCCATAAGTATGTCCCCATTTGAGGCATCATTTGGATACATTCCCCCCTTATTTCCCAGTCAGGAAACCGACATATCCGCCCCGTCCGTCTTACACCACTTCCACCGTTGCCGACAAGTCTGGTAGCAAACCATGGCAGCTCTTACTCGCACTACAGCCCAGAATAAGAGGTTTGCTGACCGCCATCTCTCTGCAGCCCCGTCATATCAGGTGGGTCAAAGAGTCTGGCTTTCCACTAGGGACATTAATATTAAGGACACCCCGAGGAAGATGGCCCTCCGATTCATCGGGCCTTTCCCTATCACGAAGATCATTAACCAGTCTGCAGTGCGTCTCCAACTCCCCACATCTATGAGTATACACCCCACATTTCAAATCTCCCAAGTTAAGCCAGTCTCCGAGAGTCCCTTGTGCCTACCTTCCAACCTCCTTCCGCCCGCCCGACTGATAGACAACCACTCGGCCTTCACTGTCAGGACAATTCTGGATGTTTCTCGCTAAGTCTGGGGATTCCAATATCTGGTTGATTGGGAGGGCTATGGCCCTGAGGAGAGGTCTTGGATTCCTTGCTCATTTATCCTGGATCCCAGCCTCATTACCAACTTCTTCAGCGCCCACCCGGAGAAGCGCCACCTGGAGGCGATTCTTGAGAGGGGGTACTATAGGAGTCCCACTGTCTGCAGCCTTCTCCAAGATGGCCGCCAATTGACACTAGCTGACAGCCATCCACCTGATGAGGAGCAACACTACTTAAGGCTGCAGTCCAGTGTGATCCGACGCTGGAGCATTGTGCCTCAATTGGTATTTATGCCTTCAGCCTGAAAAGTGTGTGTCTGAGAGATTTACTTACCTTATGATTTTTGTGCCCCCAGTATCCTGAAAATCTTTGGATCCTGTTTTGCCTGCCAGTTCTGCCTTGTTGCCTCTCGCTTGCCAGATCTGCCTTGCCTGCCATTGTCTGTCAGACTCATCTGCCCCTTTGCCTGATTTTTTCCCTCTACCCTGGAGTCTTTGTGGAATCCCTTCTGAGCCTTGCTCCAACATCAACACCTGTAAGAGAAACAAACAGAGCATCAACATCAACTCATCCTTCCAACCAGAACCCCCTGACACTGTTCTCTCTTCCAGGCGCTCCAAGTGCACATCTCTACGTAAATAATAAACACTGTAACCTTTTCAAATTCTGAGTTTGGCTTTTGTTCTGATTTCGTACCACTGTGGGTTCAGTCAGTAATTACAGAGATTGGGTGATAGGAAGTACGGGATAGGAAGCTTCTGAATCTCGGCCCGGTTTCAAAATGAGTGAAATATTGGCTTTGTATAAAGTGGGCGGCAGTCTGGATACTTGTCTGGAATAATTTAACATACGTAAAAGTAGAAGCGATATTGTGGGGCTGAATACTTTGAAAAACTCAATGCTGAAGCCATCAGGACCAGGCACTTTATTGTTGGGAAGAATAGGGATGACAGATTCAATCTCCTGCAGAGTAATATTGGCCTCCAGTGTTTCAGCTGAATTTGATGGTAGTCTCAGCTAATTTAAAATAAAATAAAATCTTTCCATTTTCTCAATGCCTAATTTTCCCTGTGATTGATAAACATTAGCATAGACATCTGTAAAGCAGTCATTGGCCCTCATTCACGAAAATGTTCGTATTTTTATCCTAAATTTCTCCTACTTTTGTTCGTACGAAGCGTTCGTACGAACATGCCACGTCAGATTCAACAAAGTCTTCTATCCTCAAGAAAAGTGTGTAAATGGCTGCGTAAATTTAATGAATCCCACCTGTTCTATCAACCTGCGCGTGCTCGCGGAGAGGTCATTTACATAATTCCCACCCCTCAAAACACCATATAAGGCCACGTTTCCTGCCTTTTGACAGCAGGAAGTGTCCATTCATTCAAACTCAAGAAGTAAAAGGAGGAACTTCACGCGTTCGGAGATCTGCTCTCAGTCGCGCTGTGGCGCACCGCTACCCCCCCCCCCCCCCCGCAGGTGTCGGATGGTCAAATATTTTTAATTTTAGTGTAAACAACTGTGTAGTTTCACTTATTCAGAAGAGCTGTGGCGCACCGCTACCCCCCACCCCCCCGCAAGTGTCGGATGTGTTTTTGAACAGAAGCATTTTAAAATGTCTCGAAACTACAGTTAACTTCATATTGTAGTGCATATGTTGTGTCTCCCGTGGGTCGTACAGTATCAGAAATCAAGAATGAATGGTTTGATCTGAAAATGGCTTCAAAGAAACGTCTCGCCGCAGCACGGACAGGAGGAGATCAAGGAAAAGTCTGCGTTACTGAGATGGATGGAAAATAAATGCCATGCTGCGCGCGTGCCAACATGTTTTGCAGCACAAATGAGTCATGCGCGCTCCTCCTGGTCATCGCGCAACCACATTCTGCAGGTTATATTTCGAATCAGATATAATAATCTATTGCTCCGATGGTGTTTGGCACAGCAGTCCAGCAATAGCATGAAAATCAGTCTTAATTCGTACTTGTTCTGCGGCGGTGTATGGGAATTTTATGTACCTGGGTGTTAATATGAGGAGGGCTTTGATGACCAAGGGGAGCGCACGACTCACTGAAGCCTGCGCGACACACCAGACAAATTAAACTTAAAATTATAATTCTAATTCAAACAGAATAACCTATTGTCAAGAATAATTATGGTGCGTGATTTTTTTAAACCCAAAATATTTTCTAAATAACGAAATATGAAGTTATTAGTGGAGAAATTCCGTCTGGATGACAGCAGACTGACGCTCCTAAAATATACGACAGCTCCGGACCACTCGTAAATTTTGTTCGTATCTGAAAAAAATCTTAGGATACGAAAACATTGTTGAATGCCACAAATGATCCTAAATCACTCGTACGCACAGTTTAAGAACAAATCTGTACGTACGAACGGTTCGTGAATGAGGGCCATTGATTTTATCTGGATCTGTGAGTAAAGTGCCATCTTCAAGCTTAATACGATGCCTAGCTCTAGAGGCCTGTGATTGTTTAAGTTGCCGAGCTAGTAACTTGTGAGGTTTGTCACCCAGCTCAGAATGTCTTTGCTTAACTTGTACCAGTAATTTAGAAACGTTTCTTGACATAATAGAATTATATTCATATCCCAAAGCTGTTATTTTATTCAACGTATCTGGACGTTGCTTTGTTTTAAACTCGTTGTCTCGGATCAAAGGTGAAGATATGTAATTGTAAGTGGGTTGCTAAATTCTGTGCCAGTGACACTAATCTATATGGGCCTAATTTTGATGATCCCATTTTTTTTCAAGACCTTTTTAGTGTAATACAGGACTTGATTAACTCTAATATAATTATTGGGGGGGGGGGGGACTTAAACCTAGCCCTGGACCCAGTCTTGGATAGACAACGCCCTCAATCTAGTTTATCCAAGAGTGGTGAGACCCTTAAAAATTTATTACAATCACATAATTTGGTTGACATCTGGAGACTGTTACGCCAAAAATACACTACACGCGGCTCCGCTCCGCCCCGCTCCGCAGGTCGCAGCTGTGCGAGTCCAATTTCCACTACCTGCGCTCAGCTCAGGTCCGAGTGGATGCGCTGCTCCGAGACGCATGCGCGGGAATTGCGAGATCTCGCGATAAATCAAGTGATAAATAAGTAAGTCAGAACAAAACAATTCACTCGGTGGAAGAAAGAGAACAACTGTAGATACTGCTGCCTTGATCTTCTCTCGTAAATGAGCTACAGGACATGGTTTGAGCAACAGGAAGTGATGTATTACATTTCAGAATAAAATACTTTATTTACTTGTATTTCTTTTTATTT
>JBBPBX010011306.1:0-19860 GCA_038048925.1 Garcialebias charrua | reverse complement strand
TTTAAGTATATTCTCATCCTCTTCAGTGTTTCTCCATGGTCCCATTACTTTGGGAGGGCGCCTGTCTACAATCTCTGCTCTCCGTCTGGAAGTAGTGGAGCTGTTGGCCGTGGGGTGGGGTTGGGGATTTAGTGGGCAGGGTGCTTGGTTCTGTTGACAGGGCGGGGCGCCCTCCTTGGATAATGGTAGGGGAAGCACGGCTCTTACATAAACTTAGCACAAAAACTAAGAAACTTTGTGTTTGGTCAGTTATTTCAATGTAGCAAAGCTTCTTGGCAATAAATCTTATGCTGTTAGAAAGACTGTTTATTTCCCATTAAATGTACCACATGTTGGGAAAATGTAATTGTGGCTTGTTCTCTTGAAAAACTTTCCAAATCTTCTCTGCCAAACAGCTTATTCTGTTACTGATTCTAGTTTTGTGTTATTAGATTAGATCAGAGGTGGGAAACATTTTTTTTCCAAAGGGCCACATCAAGATGTTTAAAGCAATCTAAGGGCTGCATAGGAAATTGGAAAACAAATCTTCTTTATGACAGATAATCTAGAAGACTTTTTCAGGCTTTGTCTTATTGTAGCATAGTTAGCATGCTATAAAAAACTTGTCTTTCCAATATCCTTTAGGAATATATGATACATTCTGTAAACTGGCTCTTGTGACTACAGGGTATATATTTTACACGTGAGCTTAACATGTTATACCGTACATGTTAGTAAAAATACGCAAAACAAACTTGTATATTTGTGTTTCTATAGGCCCCCACATACTCGGGCCTACTTCACTCCACGGAGATCTGCGCGTACCTGAGGCAGACTCTATGCGGACTCGAAGTGAACATCCACAAGCCATGTCCGAAAAAGATCAATTTTTGCAACCGTGTACAGGTTGTCGGTGTTGCACAATAAACTGCCCGGCAACGGACTGTTTTGTATGTGACAACAATGTATTAAATTCCTCTTTTTCATCAGTGGTCTGGTTTAGTCGCCTTTTATTTTTCTTTCCCAAAGGGCAAGTGATCTCTTCCTCCTTGTCTGTTGATGCAGTGACTGAACTTGTGAGAAATAAAGGAATTTGTCACGAGAGAAGTAAAATCAGGCCCAGCGTGGGTAATTGCGAGCGTCTGGAGGTTTCCCGGTGGGCTGGTCTGATGTGTGGGCTGCAGGGCTAGCGCTTTTTTTTAATTTTTTTTTTAGAACTTTTTATTAACAACATATAAACACAGAACACTGCTGCAGCTGCTCCTGCCCAGGGTCGCCAGTAGCTTTAGTTTTTTTTTTTCAGCCTGTCAATCAATCCATTAGGCGTGTCAGCAAATGACCAATCGTCGACCTTAATTTGTCCGAAGGTAAACGCCCCATGCCTGCAGAGCTGGGCTGCAGCCCATCAGGGTGTACGCTCGAGTATGAACCGTCTGCGGACATTGTGTGCGGAGTCCGCACGGCTCACAGAGAACACACAGCACGCCTGAGTATGTGGGAGCCTTAAGTCTTTAAGGTTCAGTCTAGTTCTGGAAACACAATGGCCCTCATGCACGAACCGTTCGTACGCACAGATTTGTTCTTAAACTGTGCGTACGAGTGATTTAGGATCATTTGTGGCATTCAACAATGTTTTCGTATCCTACGATTTTTTTCAGATACGAACAAAATTTACGAGTGGTCCGGACCTGTCGTATATTTTAGGAGCGTCAGTCTGCTGTCATCCAGACGGAATTTCTCCACTAATAACTTCATATTTCGTTATTTAGAAAATATTTAGAGTTTAAAAAAGTCACGCACCACAATTGTTTTTGACAATAGGTTCTGTTTGAAGTCGAATTATAATTTTAAATGTAATAATGACTAACGGATTAAAGTATTTAAATTAAAATCAATTTGTTATCAATGCCGTTTTCTAACACTACAATATTAATTGTACAATATTAATTTTTACAACCTTGCTCTCGACGGAGGCAGTCGCAACCCTTCCCTCTCCTGTCCTTCCCCCCCCCCTGCTGCTGGCAGCTCCTCAGCTAAGCACCTCGAACGCAAATTAAGATGGATTGGAGGTTTGGGCATTCGATTCTACAAACAAGATCTCTACAGAAGGAACGGCACAAGGGGAGCCTTTCCACCCTCACAGAGTGACGGAGGATACGCCATGGATTCCGCCATGGATTCCGTGGATTTCTGGGAGTGCTCTGTGGAGGTGAAGAATCTTGGATTATATTGGATTATGATGGCAGCGCTTTGCTTTTTTTGGCGTTTGTGGAGCACTGGTCTATCGCAAAATGAGGGAGACTTCAGCAGGTCTTAATGCCTGGAGCACCCGACGTCTGGTCTGTGCCGTGACCTCGAGAAATCAGCTGTTTGTGAGCTTATCCAGAGGGTGAAACAGCTCTCCCACGGATTTGGACTCTGGACGCTGTGGTCAACATCAGAAATCAGCTGTTTGCGAGCTTATCCAGAGGGTGAACAGATCACCCTCGGATTGGGACTCTGGTCAGCTGTGGTCAACATCTGAGGTCAGAGCTTGGATCAGTGGAAAAAGTCCCGAATTGGATTGGAACAGAATCGCCCTTACAGACTGAAGGCCACAGAAATTACAATGTGTGCCTGATGTGAAAATATTTGTTAATTCTTATCTGACTCCCTTGGAAACAGCCTTGGGAAAGGCTGGATATCTAATTTCTCCTGAGATGTGCTTACTGTGGAAAAAATAGCTGCTGTTTGTCTTGTCTGCTACCCCCCCCGGAGAACTTTTCTATGAGCGTTATCGGAGGCATCCGGAATGTATCATGGACAGATCCTCCCTGCCTCAGTCTCAACATGCAACATGTAACTGTCCTTATGTGCTTATGGTATGGTTTTTACTGTGTCATGCGGTGTCTTGCAGACAAAATGTGATACATTTTTTTTAATACCAATGCTGTAACCCCCATGTTTACTTACCTTTTTTTCACACCTTTGACCTTCATCCCGAGACGGATGAGAGAGGCCGCGCTGAAGAACATGTCATGTGTTTTGAATAAGCAGCAGCTTTACATTCTCATTCTCTACCTCTCTTCTGGATGACTGTGTATACATAATCACGTTGTACCTGGTGCAATGTTAATAAAAGCTCTTGTATCTTGTATCTTGTAATATGAAGATCTCAAACTGAAACCAACTTAAATTATGAATTAATTTAAGTTTAATTTGTCTCGGTAACGCAGACTTTGGTAACGCAGACTTTAGGTTGACCTCATCCTGTTGCTGTCATAGAAGTCAGATAGCTCAATGAGTAGAGCGTTGCGTCGCAGTTCCGAACCTTATGGGTTCACTTCCCACATGGGACAACGTTTTTTTTTCTCCTTTTAATTCATTCCAGATTTTAAAAACACAAGAAAACTATTTACAATACAACAAGAAATGAAGCATTAAGTCTTTTTAATCTGGAATGAATAAATAATCTAAAGAAAGAAGGAAAAAAAAATAGTCATACCTTGTGGGAATCGAACCCACGAGGTCTCGATAAGGTTAAGAGCACCTAACGGTGCAATGCTTTACCCAGTGAGCCACCAGGACGCGTGTATATTTTAAGGTCCACATTTATTATAAACAAACATTCTTTGGCTTTAGTTGGTCATTTACTCCCATGAGTGACGCTGCTAATAAGGACAGATTTTCTTTTCTTGACCTCAGAGAGCAGAACTTCAATCTCCGCACCGGTAGAGTTCTTCTTTTTACTTTTCGCTGTCATTTTATGAACGAACACGTTTTGCCTCTGAGGCAGGAAACGTAGCCTTATATGGTGTTTTGAGGGGTGGGAATTATGTAAATGACCTCTCCGCGTGCACGCGCAGGTGAATAGAACAGGTGGGATTCATTAAATTTACGCAGCTCATTTACACACTTTTCCTGAGGATAGAAGAGTTTGTTGAATCTGACGTGGCATGTTCGTACGAACGCTTCGTACGAACAAAAGTAGGAGAAATTCAGGATAAAAATACGAACATGTTCGTGCATGAGGCCCAATGACTTAAAAAAAATGTTCTAAAAAAAGTTTTGTGTAAGATGCTTAAAGTGCGACTAAACCCAAAATTAACTTTTTTTAGCTGATAAACTCCCTAGAATGTGTTTAAAATGTTATCTAGCACTATGGCTGTGTTTATTCTCACATAATTGTGCATATCTGTGTAAATTGGCAATATTTGGCAATATTTGGTCTAAAAATGTGTTTACGGTAGTTCTATGGGTTGAACTGGTGGATTACACCTTAATTTTCTTATTTGTGCAAACGCTCATGTGTGACATGTCTGCTCATGTGTGATGTCACACAGGTGGTTCAAGCAGAGCCAATCCCCTGCAGAGATGAGAAGTGCATACCTTATATGGAAGTGCTGCATTTCACTCCTGACAAGCGGTTTTATTTTTATTTTCATTTTCATTGTTTTAGGCCTTTGGTTTTGGATGGAATGGGTGGAATAGATAAATACATCTACATGTTTATTCTTTGTTGTTGCTTGGTGTATGTTGTTGGCTAGAGGTTTAATTTGTTTTAGGTTGTTGCAGGTGGAGGCGTGAACAAAAGCACAACTCTACCTCCACCCTTCCTTGTCTCTCGACACGCCCATTTTCAGGGAGATTTTGGAAGGAGGAGTTACCGTCTCAACCTGGGTTTAGTCTCACTTTAATTTAAATGAACTTAAGCCTCATTGATGAATTGCTTTTTTTTTTTTTTTTACTAAGAATATTATGGAGATTGTCCAAAAGCCACTTTTGGCCCTCGGGCCTTAAGTTGCCCTCGTCTGGATTAGATGATGAAGGACTTAAGAAACAAGACAAACTGACAATTTTTTAATTAAAAAAAAAACTGACGTTATAATTATGTGGAAGAACCATACACAGCCAGCTACTGCAATAGATATCTACAAACAATGATGACAACACATAGCACTTACTTACTGTACTGACTACAACCACATATAGTGGCAGCAGCATCTAGCTATAGGACTTCTAGCAAATTTACAACATTTCTGCCAGATGAACTGCATAACGCCAAACTGATGGCAATGTAAAGATGTATAAAAAAGCTTGAACTGCAACGAGAAGATTCTTTTTTTTTTCAAGATGGCAGCAACCTCCTTTGGTCTTGGCCCTGCTCAGGCCCATCATTAGCTTATCAATCCTGCCAGAAATAAAACTTATTTCTACAAACTGAGACCTTCAAACCTTTCTGGGTTATGTACAATTACAATATTGGTTTTTCCTAAACTTTCCCCACAAACCCCAGTTTAAAAGACCTGAACTATCACTTTTTACCTGCTCTATAAAATGTTAGTGAACTGTTTATTTATTCTATTTTATTGCCCTAATGTGTTATCTTAAAACAGCTGTCTTTTTATGGCAGTGAAAGCAGAAATAATCCAAGATGATGACAAACATTTCATTGTTAATAAATACCATCAAAAATGTGACCCACGAGGCAAACAGATGAGTTAACTCCAGGTCAACGTGAAGTGTGTTTTGATCTTTATGGAAATGTTATGGAATTTGTTGAAGAACAGGCCTGAGTACTTTACCTTAATGTTTTCTTCCACTCCCTCTATTGTATTGTTGTCCTCTTCTTTGACCTAATAAACGAAAAAAAGACAGTGTGAAGGGCAACAGCAGCAACAGTGCAGTGACACATTCAACACTCACCTCATAGTTATGTGGACTGAGGTACTTTAAACAGCCAAAGCAGGTGAAGCTGAGACAAATGAAAACTGTAAAACACAGGACGACTAAGGTGAACAGAGAAGTGGCAGTCTTGAAACCTGGAAACAAAGAACACAGATTTTAAAAAGTGACGCTAACTCACAACTTATTCAGCAAAAAAAAAATCACAAATGTTCATTTAATGTTGTAATTTGAAAACTACTCTTAAATGTTCAAGTGTCCAACTTTTATTTAGCATACACAGCTTCTTTTAGGATAAGAACACTAACCAAATATTTAACATTTAAAGCTTCCTATATCTTTCCAACCTGCTCGGAGGACAGAGAAGAAGTAAAGCCAGATCAGACAGATGATTGGTGCAGCCAGAGCTTGATCAACAGCTCCCAGGTGGACCTGGCGGTCAAGGCGAGTGGGCAGGTAGGTAAAGTACAAGTTGTGTCTATCCACCAGATGCTTGAGGAGCATGTACAGGAAACCTGATTGAGGCAAACACAAACAGTTAAATGACACATGTTATAGATTACTGAATGTTAACTGTAACTAACTACTTACCAAAAGGCACAATAATAGGACAGATGATGCTGTAGGCCATAATAACAGTAAACACACACAGAGTCCAACCATACATGGCTCCATATTCAAACTCATAGGCCTGGTGCTATGAAAAGAGCAAACATGTTTTGTTACAAACATTTCAGGTTTATATAATAATACATAATGAACACTATTGTGCATTAATGTTTCTGAATTTCTGTGTTTTTTCATAAAAACTGTATTCTAAAAATGTTTGATCGCTTCAGTTTTATTATAAATGATGTTGATGAAGAAAATATTTGTGACGAATCAGGAAGAACTGAAGAAAATTCAATACAAACCTGTCGGACATATTTTCTTTCAGCAGCAGAACGGGCCATCATCAAACGTATGGTGTAAAGCAGTAACCCTGGCAACCGCAACAACTCCATCCCCGAGCCCACCAGACCAGCCGCAATCACGTAGTTGACAAAAAATGCTCCTTGATCAGGTAAAAACACACATCTGGCACGTTGGAACAAAATGAAGAGCCAAAGGTAAAGAGGACGGAAGTTGAATAAATGAATATTACATTTAAAACATTCATATGTTAATATAACATTTAATATCAATCACATCTAAAGATATAAATTCAACATGGCAACTGTGAGTTAAAACAAACAAATAAAAAACATGGGCAAATATTGTTTACAATAAAACCTGCAAGACAAGATGCCAGTCAAATAAAATAGCTTACTTTGTATTAAAAATGTTTATAATTTTATTAACAAATTTGCATGTTTCCTACAAGGTAAGAAAACAGTAATAAAAAAATAAAAAAACACACACAAAAAAAGATTACTTACTCAAACCTTGTTTTTCCATCACTAATGAATTGTTTATCAAACAGCCAACGGAAAAACCATGCAAGACTGAAGAAGAAGAACAAACAACAATGTTTTAAAATGTTTCCTACAATGAGCAACACTTTTTTTTTTTAAATATTTTTACATTTATATACGATAGTTATGTTAAAACAATAGATACTCTGTTGGATTGAAAGACTTGTGTAAATATTTCAGTTTGAGACACAAGTTTCTGTCCAGTATTTGAGTGTCCATCCTTAAACATTTTTCACAGCCATGAGAAAAATCACACCAGCTCTGTGGATGTCTCAGCAGCTTCACTCAGACGTCAAGCTGTGCAATGCTCAAAGGAATTACAAAAAAACTAAAAGCTACACTGCAGATTTTACAGCAGGTTAAATCGGTACAATTAAGTTTTTTGTTTTCTTTCACTTGCTCCCTTCTTCAGGGGGACCCACGGCTGAGGGCCTTGGTCAGGGGCCTGGGGTGGGTTCCATTTTTTTCACCCACATTTTGATGTTACGGTTAGCAGAGGGATTTGAACTGGCAACCTTCTGTTCGCAGTTTCACTTCTCTTACCTCTGGATTACCACTCCCCTCCCACTTATGACAGTAAAATTACAACACCAATGACAGTAAAATTACAACAACAACAACAACAACAACAACAACAACAACAACAACAACAACAACAACAACAACAACAACAACAACAAAACAACAACAACAACAACAAACTAAACTAAACCGTTTGTCTTTTTAAGAAGGGTTGTCAGCAGAAAGTCTCTTTTCTCTAAAACTAGAAGATGGTACCATTATTTTGTTTGCAAGGTTGCACCTGAATAAAAAGAAAAAAGAAAACGTTTGGAACAATGAACTTTGGACAGACAAGACCAAAATTAAAGTGTTTGTCATAACGCACAATGCTACATCTGGCAAAACCCAAACGCAGCACCTCAGCGTAAACGACGTGTACCAGCTGGTGGTGATTTAGGCTAACGTCAACTATTAGGCCTCGACTCTTGAACAGCTGAAGCGTGTTGCAAAACCTGGTTCACTGGATTTTGCAACAACAAAATGACTCCAAACACAACATGAAGTCCCCAACAAAACAGCAGAAATACGACGCTGTCGCACCGGCTCAAGTCCTGACCATGGGCCATTTGATTAACACTGATTTCACCAACAAGTTTTAATGTATTTTTAAGTCTAGCTACAATCTGTCTAAGCCAGGGGTGCTCATTACGTCGATCGCGATCTACCGGTCGATCGCGGAGGCAGTACTAGTAGCAAAGGTGGGCAACAAACCGCTAGGGACCGCTAATGCGCTAATCCGCTTATAGCGTACCTAAAGATTTTATCAGCGTTACAGCGGAGTGACTAAGTTTTATAATTCATAAGCAGATTTGTGCTATTTTTATTTAAAATGCAGTACCGCTAATAACTAATTATCTATCAGTAAGGAAATTATTGGGGATTTTGCTGGCTGTCGTAGCTGCTTGTTTACTTCCCCCCCTTGGGGAGGGAGCAGAGAGGAGGGTCGGAGGGGGGGAGGGAGCAGAGGGGAGAACAGACGTGGATCTACCATGTCCATGTAGGCAAATGAATGGGCCCCCAATCAGCATGGGCCCCGCTGGCCCCGCCCCGGCCAGTCACCTACATCACTAACATTGCTGCTGCTTGTTAAAGCTTCAGTATGTAGCTTTTTTATGAACATATTTCTTCACTCTGTCACTACCTCCTGACAGACTGATGTTAGCCAGGTAATCTCTGAAAAAAAATAAAAAAAAATATTGTCCCCTTGCTTCTCCAGGTGGTAAATAAGCATTTCTAAAAAGAAAAGGTGACCCGCCATTTTCCAGCCAATAAAAACAGAGTTTGTAACCAGCCAATAAAAACAGAGCTTGAATTTGAATCAGCCAATAAAAACAGAGCTTGAATTTGAAATTCAACAGACCACAAGGGGGCAGAGCCACATATGGCTCTGAGGGGGAGGGATCAGAATGCTTTGCCTGTTGAAAATATTTCTAAGTGCTGCAGTTCTACAGAAACTGCATACTGAACCTTTAATGTACATTTAACATAAAAATAATTATAGTTACGATGAAAACAATCATTAAATACGCAATACAAAAACCGGTCGATTTCTGTATCCCCCTACTAAAAATGGACTATTCCATCTTGACATCTTCCGGGTCAGAGGTGAACTCGGTGCTAACGTTTATGGCTAGCTGGTTGTGCTGGGTTACTTGGATAAATCCGCAGAGAACCCCGCTGTTTCAAGCCAAATTAACGCGGCCGGAGGATTTTATTGTGTGTTTTGTGTCGACCACTCGACGGTGAGTCGTTAGTTTTATGTATTTTGGTTACTTTTATGTATAAATGCGGTGGCGACACGCCCGTGTATTTGAGATTTAAAAGTGGTCTTAGGGATTAAAAGATCATTCTCTTTTTTGTTAATTTCGTGGCCGAATAGAATATATGTACGTAAAGTATTAAATAAATCCTTTGATTTTTGTAATTTCATCCTTTTAGGATCATTTTAGTTACTTTTCATTAAATCTGTTGACTGCCTATAGAATCTTGACATCTTCCGGGTCAGAGGTGAACTGGACGCTAACTCTGTGGCTAGCTGGTTGTGCTGGGTTACTTGGATAAATCCGCAGAGAACCCCGCTGTTTCAAGCCAAATTAACGCGGCCGGAGGATTTTATTGTGTGTTTTGTGTCGACCACTCGACGGTGAGTCGTTAGTTTTATGTATTTGGGTTACTTTTATGTATAAATGCGGTGGCGACACACCCGTGTATTTGAGATTTAAAAGTGGTCTTAGGGATTAAAAGATCATTCTCTTTTTTGTTAATTTCGTGGCCGAATAGAATATATGTACGTAAAGTATTAAATAAATCCTTTGATTTTTGTAATTTCATCCTTTTAGGATCATTTTAGTTACTTTTCAGTTGGCAGTGTAGTGCAAATATTGCATAACGCTGCCGGCTACCAATTGTCGAATATAAATAGCGGATTAGATTAGCTTCCCCTAATTTTCATAAGACATTTGTGCTTTTGAAATTGTGGACCTAAAAAAATTAATAAGCATTTTAGAAATTGTGGAACTAATTTTTTGATTAGCGTTGCCCACCACTGACTAGTAGGTTGCAGCGTGATATTAAAAAATTGTCAGCCTATCAAACATCCCGTCACTTGATTGACATACAGGGCAACCAATCAGATGACAACTGAATCTTGAGCTTTAGGTGACATCACCGCTCATGCTAAAAACAACGGTGCTAAATGCGGCAAAACTCACAAGCTAATCAGCAAATTACCTCAGATTTTAAGCCCTTGCTAAAACATGAGTGAGAAAGCTGGACCAAGCAAGAAGGCAAAAACGTACAGTATCACTTTCAAACGGAATGGGAGGTGGACTTTTTTTTCACAATGTCATTTTCGAAGTGTGTTTGCCTCATCTACCAGTCTATTCGGCTCCACTTATTTATGTGAGTCAGCCTTTTCCTACATGAAAATCATTAAGTCCAAATATCGTTCCACCATGACCAGGGGTCTGCAGCCTTTAGGATCAAAAGAGCCATTTCTGCCCCTTTGTTCACTAGATTAAATGTGTCCAGAGCTGCAAAACTCACTGCAGTTGTCATTATCAACTGGTGGCCCATGCCCCACTTTAAGTTTGTTAGAGGGAGGTTTTCTGGCCAGTAGGCGTTAAGTTATAAAACTAAAAACATATAATGATTGTTAACATTTATTGATATTTTTCCATTTTGAGACAAAAGAAAAGACAGGATTCCATCCATCCATCATTATCTTTACTTGCTTTTTACTTTCTGGGTTGTGGGGGATCACTGGTGCTCATATCCAGGTTGAAAGTCTATCACAGAAGGTTGGATTCTCATAAAATCAGAACAAGCGCTCAATACAAAAACAACTGGACTTTATTTGTTTATTTTACAAATAAAATCCAGTTGATGGATGGATGGATATATATATATAATATATATATATATATATATATATATATATATATATATATATATATATATATATATATATATATATATATATATATATATATATATATATATATATATATATATATATATATATATATATATATATATATATATATATATATACAAGCCCAAAACCAGAAAAGTTGGCACGTTGTGCAAATCGCAAATAAAAACAGAATACAATGACTTGCAAATCTTTTTCAACCCATATTCAACTGAATAGAATGCAAAGACAATATATTTAATGTTCGAACGGAGAAACTTTATTTTGTTTTGCAAATAACCATTAACTTAGAATTCAATGGCAGCAACACATTGCAAAAAAGTTGGCACAGGGACATATTTACCACTGTGTTACATCGCCTTTCCTTTTAACAACACTCAGTAAACGTTTGGGAACTGAGGAGACCAATTTTTGAAGCTTTTCAGGTGGAATTCTTCCCCATTCTTGCTTGATGTACAGCTTAAGTTGTTCAACAGTCCGGGGTCTCCGTTGTCGTATTTTACGTTTCATAATGCGCCACACATTTTCAATGGGGGACAGGTCTGGACTGCAGGCAGGCCAGGGGAGGACCCGCACTCTTTTGCTACGAAGCCACGCTGTTGTAACACGTGCAGAATGTGGCTTGGCATTGTCTTGCTGAAATAAGCTGGGGCGTCCATGAAAAAGACGTCGCTTGGATGGCAGCATATGTTGCTCCAAAACCTGTATGTACCTTTCAGCATTAATGGTGCCTTCACAGATGTGTAAGTTACCCATGCCTTGGGCACTAATGCACCCCCATACCATCACAGATGCTGGCTTTTGAACTTTGCGCCTATAACAGTCCTGATGGTTCTTTTCCTCTTTGGTCCGTAAGACACGACGTCCACAGTTTCCAAAGACAATTTGAAATGTGGACTCATCAGACCACAGAACACTTTTCCACTTTGCATCAGTCCATCTCAGATGAGCTCGGGCCCAGCAAAGCCGGCGGCGTTTCTGGATCTTGTTGATGAATGGCTTTTGCTTTGCATAGTAGAGCTTTAACTTGCACTTACAGATGTAGCGACGAACTGTAGTTACTGACAGTGGTTTTCTGAAGTATTCCTGAGCCCATGTGGTGATATCTTTTACACACTGATGTCGGTTTTTGATGCAGTACCGCCTGAGGGATCGAAGGTCACGGGCATTCAATGTTGGTTTTCGGCCTTGCCCCTTACGTGTAGTGATTTCTCCAGATTCTCTGAACCTTTTGATGATATTACGGACCGTAGATGGTGAAATTCCTAAATTCCTTGCAATAGCTCGTTGAGAAAAGTTGTTCTTGAACTGTTCGACAATTTGCCCACGCATTTGTTCACAGAGTGGTGACCCTCGCCCCATCCTTCTATGTGGATGACTGAGCATGTCAAGGAAGCTGCTTTTATACCCAATCATGGCACCCACCTGTTCCCAATTTGCATGTTCACCTGTGGGATATTCCAAATAAGTGTTTGATGAGCATTCCTCAAATTTCTCTGTCTTCTTTGTCACTTGTGCCAGCTTTTTTGAAACATGTTGCAGGCATCAAATTCCAAATGAGCTAATAATTGCAAAAAATAACAAAGTTTACCAGTTCGAACGTTAAGTATGTGGTCTTTGCAGTGTGTTCAATTGAATATAGGTTGAAAAAGATTTGCAAGTCATTGTATTCTGTTTTTATTTGCGATTTCCACAACGTGCCAACTTTTCTGGTTTTGGGCTTGTATATATATATATATATATATATATATATATATATATATATATATATATATATATATATATATATATATATATATATATATATATATATATATAATATATATATATATATATATAATATATATATATATATATATATAATAATAATAATAATAATAATGAATTCAATTTATAACGCGCTTTTCATTAGTGAAAATCTCAAAGCGCTACACACATTGAATGCTACACACATTCATACACCGGTAGCGGCAGACTACCATGCAAGGTGCTTTCCAGTCCTACCGGGAGCAACTCGGGGTTAAGTGTCTTGCCCAAGGACACAACGACACATGGTGTGGGGAACCGGGATTCGAACCGCCAACCTTCCGATCGGGGGACGACTGCCATTACCACTACGCCACGGCCGCCCCTATATATATATATATATATATATATACATATATATATATATATATATATATATATATATATATATATATATATATATACTATATATATATATACATATATATATATATATATATATATATATTAGGCATGTAACGGTTGTAATGGGTTTACCGAACCGTTTAGGTACGTCACGTTCGGTTCGGTCCACCTGCGTACCGTTTCGGTTATTTTTTCCACTCATTGAACGTTAATATATGCACCGCGGAACAAAATTTCCTGGCCGCGTTTCCGCACGGAGCTATTATCGCGAAGCACGCGCAGCTCGCGCTGCCTTTAGCCGTTAGCTTCTCACTGCGGTCTCCTGTTTGGGACTGTTTCTTGTTAAAAGACGAGCGGCGCGCACATTCAGCGCTGTGTGTGTGGACTGTTGTTTCATGAAGAGACTGGCTCTCTCTCTCTTGGCACGTCTCACGTGAACGCGCTTGAAACGACGTCATCGGAATGTGAACACCGCAGTGAAGAACGAGCAGCTTGCCGCTAACAACAGCTGCACGCCTGCATTTAAACTACTTTTGTCAGGTAAATCATATCAGTCCAGAGCAATAACACAAACTGTGAGTTTTTAAATATCTGAGTCGAAGTCTGAGTGTTGTTATTATGCGCAGGCTTTAAAGTTATTGATCCTCACTACGAACCCCCATCACTCAAAAAGTTCAGAACTTTATGAAAAAACAAAAACTGATGTCAACAAGCCCTGGAGCAAAGCCCTGCCCTGATGATGAGTGAGAGATTCAACCGTTCAAAAAGAGGTATTCTTTTATTATTATTATCTGTGGAATGTTCTGGAGAGTGATGTGAAAAATGCAAAATCAATGTATACATTTAAGAAAAAGGTCAAAAAGGACTTGCTCAAAAACTATATATGATGTAGCTTAGTGTGTTTGTGTATTACAGTTAGAAAAATTAAGTAGTTATTCATTTTGTGATGTAGTTTGAAGGTTATCATTGTTTGAACAAACTGTGAAATAAGGGGCAGATATAATAAGATTTCATCTTCTTTCTGCTCATTTCATTTTATCCTACTTGTATTCTTGTATCTGATGAAACTGTTTTGTATTGTTCTTTTAAAATGAATGAATAAACATCAAATCAAATCAAAATTATCTAAATAATCTTTTTTATTCAAAATCATAATCTTATTAACTTTTTTTTTTAAATTGTGTTTTATTTCCAGTCTGGGACAGACATCCACCAGAGATCACCTGCAGCTAAGAAGTGTGTGATGACTGAACTGAACTCTGAACTTTTCCAGCACCTGTCCCACCAAGAAGAAGTTGTGAGTACAGTAATGAGGACAAATACAGCCACACTGATGCTACTGGACAAAAACTTGATTAGTTAGATTGTAAACAGTCTGTTGCTGCTTATTGTTCTGACTGTTATTGTATTTATTAAGATTTTTTATTATTGTTAAAATAGTTTTATTGTAGAGTGCTGTTTATTTAAAATATCATCCAAATGGGTCACTTTTATTTATTACTACCGGTACAATACTGTACAGTACAAACGTATTTTTGGCATATTTTCAAAAGAAACATTTTGTAAGTCTTTATTTTGTCCTTTTTTTTTTGTACCGAAAATAAACCGAAAATAAACCGAACCGAGCCCTCCTTGTAGTTGAACCGAACCGAAATGTGATTTTAGCGTACCGTTACACCCCTAATATATATATATATATATATATATATATATATATATACTATTATAACTATACACACACATACATATATACATACATACATACCGTATTTTCCGGTGTATAGGTCGCACTTTTTATGGTTTTTTCAAGGCCTGCGACCTATACTCAGGTGCGACCTATATATGGCTTGTTATCACTTTTGGTGAAACAAATTTTTAAATCCAGCTCATTTCACAATTACGTTCATTTATTAAGGAAAAGTTCAGCTCAGACATATATTTGCTATAATTTTTATCAAACAAATAATTGTTTTTAAGTGTTAATCTTCTTAAAAGCCTTGCTGTGCGCTCCTGTGGCAGACATTTGCAGCAGAGCTAAACGTAGGTGCGACCTATACACCAGTGTGACCCATCTAGGGATTTTTCCAATCTATACATAGTTCCCATGTGACGTCACATCTGTGGAATTTCCGGGTTTACCCTCATGCGTGGAGGCGGAGCAGTAGTTGCAGGACAGTCTATTGGATGTGTATTTTTCATATTGTTTTTTTTTTGTTAATTTCTAATTAATTGCAATGGTTACTTCGTGTTGGGTCAGTGGGTGTTCCAGTCGGGTAGACGTTTGGGCAACGCGCAGGTTTCACTTAATCCAAAAAAAAGTAAACGTGAAGGATTTATCTCATCGGAGAAGCTCACAGCAGCCCCATCGCTCTCTGAGTCTGCTCGGATCTGCTCTGAAGACGTCGTGCTTTTGGCCGGTAAACAAAATATTCTACATAAATCATTTTGTGAAACAATGTCAGAACAATGTTAAAGTACAACTGTCTGTGTGTTGGAGCTGTTTTTTATTTATTTTTATGATTTATCACCGTCTACTGCTGTGGCTAGCTTAGTATGTCGCTAACGCGACAACGGCCTCCTCATGCCTGGACCACGGGAGACCGCCCCAGTGGGGGAAGGAGGACGGGAGCCAAGTCGTGCGGGCGACGCGTTGGTCCCATGGGAAGTGCCCCCGCGGCCGCGATGGATCCACGCCGTCCGACCTACCTGAGCTCGCCGCGAGCCTCCGTGCAACAGACCCTCCGCTCCGGATGCTAACGCGACATGCTAACTTCCAACACGGTAACACTCAAAGTGCTGGTCCTGGTCCGTGTTGAGCCTGGACTTTTTTTGGCTGTGTGTTATTTTAGTTAAACCTTTATTTAGCTGGTTAGATATGATTGAGACAGTTTACACATCTTTTTTGGATTTAAAGCTGTGAAGCTCTGCACTGTGAAGCCAGTGTGCGCTCCTCCTAGTAATTAAATAATTAATGACATCAGAGTAACTTCTTGATGACAAGTTGTCCGCTTCGTCTGCCATGATTTCTTTCTCCAACTTATTCAACTCTGACCACTGCCATTTTGCTCTTGTGCCTTGGTGAAGATAATGTATTTAGCTGTGGTAGCTCGAGTCTGTTCGTCTGCCATTTCCTTTACGGGTGGCGAAAAACCCGGTATTGCGCAATACTCGCACGTGTGTGGGAACTATGTATAGGTGATAACTGGACAATGCGACCTACACACAGGTGCGACCTATACACCAGAAAATACTGTACACATACACACATACATACATACATATATACTGTATATATACACATACATACATATATATACACACACACACACACATACATATATATACACACACACATACATACATACATATATATACACACACACATACATACATACATATATATATATACACACACATACATATATATACACTGTTTTGCTACTCCACCAGTTCGGCAGGCACAGGACACGTACCAAAATCCTCACTGCAGCCTTCTCCTCCAAGAGGTCTAAAGACTAGCTCTTTAAGCTAGTCCCATAAAGGCCGTGTTGAGGTGATTCACTCAGACTGTTCACAGCCGTAACCATACGCCACACCCACAGTTCCACTTCGCGCCTCGCCTCGTCCAAGCAGCAGGGTCGAGGGCGTTTAGCACGAAGAAGCGTATGTTCGTGACTGCTCACCTCTTATTTTAGCGTTGCAATTGTTTCCGGTCTGATTGTTTTTAGGGTCCCGGCGCGGGACTCAGGGGTGTTGTTTAATACTCTGAGCTAGGAAACCTTTAAAAACCTCCTCTTATTTTGTTGTTATTGTTGAACCAAGCTTTTCCATGATTACGTTAAACAAAGGGTGAAATGAGAATCCAGAATTTTACTTTTTGCTCTTTAATTAATATCTTTAGCAAGGGAACAGCAACAAGCACAATTACACAATGATTATAAATTTCGGTTACATAGAATTATAAACCACACTCTGACCTTCACACCTCAAGCCGATAAAGTTCTTTCTCATAACCCTCTATGTCTCGAAACATCTCTGAGCATCAACTTTCAGTGGCCAAGTTAGTTTTCCCATGTTTTTATCCTAAGTGCTGTTGACCTATCTGACAGAATACTTTTGTCAAGGCAGAGGGATGGAGAAGTTCTCTTACCACGGCTTTACTGAAATCCTTGAAGGCTCTCCTCGTAGTAAGAGACCATGCCTGCCCCTCAGGAGGAGGGTACGGGTCTTCTCCAGGCAGGGGCAGCTGCTCTGATTTAGAAGATGCAGGGATTGGGTTTAGCCCGGGCCAAGTGTCGGAAGAAGGCTAACTCCAGTCTCGTAGCTGTAAGTACAGAATTAAATCCAATCTCGTGTTCAACAAGAAGAGAAGTGACTCTATACTCATCTAGGACCAGAGGATTCCTTATCCTGCGGGCGTCCCTCTCTTCCAAGCTGCTTGCCGTTACTCCCCTCGCCTGCCGATCACCGAGACTAGGCTAGTCTCGGCAATGTTCGAGCTCGACTCGATTCACTCGACTGGACTTGACTGGCCCCGTTCTGTCAGATCAGGGCTTTTTTATGGAGCTCTTTTCCCCTCCTTCGGGGAGGTTCCTAGGTGTTGCTATGGCTTTTACCCAATCATCTTAGTACCTGGAACATTAACTTTTTTGTTCCAGTACTTTGACATTTGACTTCTATCAAATACGTCAACCTTTGTTTTTGTGGTTCGTTGACATTTGTTAACTATCATCTAATACGTCAGTGAATGTACATTCCAGTACATACACTCTGCTCCTGCCCACGCGCTGACATTTGACTTCAATCAAGTGCGTCAACTTTGGTTTTTGTGGTTGTACACTGACATTTGACTCCCTGTTCCATCAAGCCATCACAGCTTGTTTTTAACACTACTTGTACGTTTGACATTTGTTTTCTTTCCAGTACGTGTTAACTTCTATCAAGCCACTTAGCCCACACCCTCACACTAGCAGTTAACTCTCGCTCCAGCACGCTGACACCTGTTTCCTGTTCCATCAAGTCACCTCAGCCCACTTCCTGAGCTACCAGTTAACCTTTGATGCTGGCTTGTTGCTTGCTCAAGTTTAACCTTTGATGCTGGCTTTGCTGTTCTGCTCAAAGATGCTCCAGAGACAACAGGGGTTTGCAGACTCGGCATGTCTGCTTCTTCACCTCAACAAGTTGATCACACATTTTACTGCAAGGATTGTAACAGATCATTTTCACCTTAAAACATGCTCATAACATTTCATTAATCAACATTCTTCCTTATAAAAGTTAATCACATATTTCACTGCAAGGATTGCAACAGATCTTTTTCACCTTAAAACATGATCATAACATCTCATTAATCAACATTCTTCCTTATATTGTACTCTGTCTTCAGTTTTAACTGATAAGCTGAAGTCCTTCATGCACTCTGCTTCTTGCTCATGTCTTACATTATGTCCAGACTTATCCTGGCTCTCATCTTGTGTCACACTCTTACACATAAAAACGAGATGGTTATAAAGAAAACATCAAACAGAACTAATTAACATAGATTATCTATTGGTTATATATGTATTTGCTTTAAAATATGATAATACTGTACTTGAAACATGAGTACATCTGAAGCCTGACTACAGAAAGCATAACTACAGTTAATAATGGTTAACCTCTGCTGGAGAAGTGAGCAGTCTGATTTCAGCTCATTGAAAACTGCTCCTGTTCCATCTGGAGTGCTGGTTTTCCAACAACACACATATACACACATATATATATATGGGCGGCCGTGGTGTAGTGGTAATGGCAGTCGTCCCCCGATCGGAAGGTTGGAGGTTCGAATCCCGCGTCCGCCCACCATGTGTCGTTGTGTCCCTGGGCAAGACACTTAACCCCGAGTTGCTCCCGGTAGGTCTGAATGGCGCCTTGCAAGGCAGGCTATCACTACCGGTGTAGGAATGTGTGAATGAATGGGTGGATGGCTGGTATTGTAAAGTGTTTTGGGGCTCCTCACAGGGGGCTGGAAAGCGCTATATAAATAAGCTCCATTTACCATTTATATGTATGTATGTATGTATGTATGTATGTATGTATGTATGTATGTATGTATGTATGTATGTATGTATGTATGTACTGTATGTATGTACTGTATGTATGTATGTATGTATGTATGTATGTATGTATGTATGTATGTATGTATGGAACTTATGGATGTTTCTCAGCGGCCTACCCGACGCATCTGGATTTTAAAAAGTATTTCGCCATTTGCCCTCTTCAAAATGGCGGCCGCGACGGCCACAGAAGATAAGGACTTTCCATGAAAACACGGTAAAAACAATTATTTCTTTGCTGAGAAAAAATATATTTCTTAGCTGACTTTATAGCACAAGGTTTTTCTGAGCTTAACCGGTTCAAATGGTCAAATCTGCTGGATTAAAAAAAGTATTTCGCCATTTGCCCTGTTCAAAATGGCGGTTAGCGTGTTAGCATTAGCGTCCGCTAGCATTGGTAATACATAAGTGCTTTTGAAATTGCGGACCTAAATAAATCAATAAGTGCTTTAGAAATAGCGGAACTAATTTTTGGATTAGCGCTGCCCAGCACTGTGTGTGTGTGTGTGTGTGTGTGTGTGTG
>JBBPBX010011305.1:28855-56226 GCA_038048925.1 Garcialebias charrua | reverse complement strand
CACAAAATGCGCGCGTACAGTGGCATACTTCATGTACGCTCAAGTGTATTCCAGGCTTAACTGTTCAGTCGCTTCCTGTTCAGAGACGCTTCCTGTTCAGAGACGCTTCCTGTTCAGAGACGCTTCCTGTTCAGAGACGCTTCCTGTTCAGAGACGCTTCCTGTTCAGACGCGCTTCCTGTTCAGAGACGCTTCCTGTTCAGAGAAGCTTCCTGTTCAGACGCTTCCTGTTCAGACGCATCCTGTTCAGACGCATCCTGTTCAGACGCTTCCTGTTCAGACGCTTCCTGTTCAGAGACGCTTCCTGTTCAGAGACGCTTCCTGTTCAGAGACGCTTCCTGTTCAGAGACGCTTCCTGTTCAGAGACGCTTCCTGTTCAGAGACGCTTCCTGTTCAGAGACGCTTCCTGTTCAGAGACGCTTCCTGTTCAGAGCCGCTTCCTGTTCAGAGCCGCTTCCTGTTCAGAGCCGCTTCCTGTTCAGAGCGCTTCCTGTTCAGAGACGCTTCCTGTTCAGAGACGCTTCCTGTTCAGAGACGCTTCCTGTTCAGAGACGCTTCCTGTTCAGAGACGCTTCCTGTTCAGAGACGCTTCCTGTTCAGAGCGCTTCCTGTTCAGACGCTTCCTGTTCAGAGACGCTTCCTGTTCAGAGACGCTTCCTGTTCAGAGACGCTTCCTGTTCAGAGACGCTTCCTGTTCAGAGACGCTTCCTGTTCAGAGACGCTTCCTGTTCAGAGACGCTTCCTGTTCAGAGACGCTTCCTGTTCAGAGACGCTTCCTGTTCAGAGACGCTTCCTGTTCAGAGACGCTTCCTGTTCAGAGACGCTTCCTGTTCAGAGACGCTTCCTGTTCAGAGACGCTTCCTGTTCAGAGACGCTTCCTGTTCAGAGACGCTTCCTGTTCAGAGACGCTTCCTGTTCAGAGACGCTTCCTGTTCAGAGACGCTTCCTGTTCAGAGACGCTTCCTGTTCAGAGACGCTTCCTGTTCAGAGACGCTTCCTGTTCAGAGACGCTTCCTGTTCAGAGACGCTTCCTGTTCAGAGACGCTTCCTGTTCAGAGTCGCTTCCTGTTCAGAGTCGCTTCCTGTTCAGACGCGCTTCCTGTTCAGTCACTTCCTGTTCAGAGATGCTTCCTGTTCAGACGCTTCCTATTCAGAGACGCTTCCTGATTAGAGACGCTTCCTGTTCAGACGCTTCCTGTTCAGACGCTTCCTGTTCAGATGCTTCCTGTTCAGACGTTTCCTGTTCAGACGTTTCCTATTCAGTCACTTCCTGTTCAGAGTCGCTTCCTGTTCAGAGTCGCTTCCTGTTCAGAGTCGCTTCCTGTTCAGAGACGCTTCCTGTTCAGAGTCGCTTCCTGTTCAGAGTCGCTTCCTGTTCAGAGACGCTTCCTGTTCAGAGACGGTTCGTGCTCAGAGTCGCTTCCTGTTCAGTCGCTTCCTGTTCAGAGATGCTTCCTGTTCAGAGATGCTTCCTGTTCAGTCGCTTCCTGTTCAGTCGCTTCCTGTTCAGAGTCGCTTCCTGTTCAGACGTTTCCTGTTCAGACGCTTCCTGTTCAGACGCTTCCTGTTCAGACGCTTCCTGTTCAGACGCTTCCTGTTCAGACGGTTCCTGTTCAGACGGTTCTTGTTCAGACGCTTCCTGTTCAGACGCTTCCTGTTCAGACGCTTCCTGTTCAGACGCTTCCTGTTCAGTCGCTTCCTGTTCAGTCGCTTCCTGTTCAGTGTCGCTTCCTGTTCAGAGTCGCTTCCTGTTCAGAGTCGCTTCCTGTTCAGAGACGCTTCCTGTTCAGAGACGCTTCCTGTTCAGAGACGCTTCGTGTTCAGAGACGCTTCCTGTTCAGAGTCGCTTCCTGTTCAGTCGCTTCCTGTTCAGAGTCGCTTCCTGTTCAGAGTCGCTTCCTGTTCAGAGTCGCTTCCTGTTCAGAGACGCTTCCTGTTCAGAGACGCTTCCTGTTCAGAGACGCTTCCTGTTCAGAGACGCTTCCTGTTCAGAGACGCTTCCTGTTCAGAGACGCTTCCTGTTCAGAGACGCTTCCTGTTCAGAGACGCTTCCTGTTCAGAGACGCTTCCTGTTCAGAGACGCTTCCTGTTCAGAGACGCTTCCTGTTCAGAGACGCTTCCTGTTCAGAGACGCTTCCTGTTCAGAGACGCTTCCTGTTCAGAGACGCTTCCTGTTCAGAGACGCTTCCTGTTCAGAGACGCTTCCTGTTCAGAGACGCTTCCTGTTCAGAGACGCTTCCTGTTCAGAGTCGCTTCCTGTTCAGAGATGCTTCCTGTTCAGAGATGCTTCCTGTTCAGAGATGCTTCCTATTCAGAGATGCTTCCTGTTCAGAGTCGCTTCCTGTTCGGAGTCACTTCCTGTTCAGAGTCGCTTCATGTTCAGAGTTGCTTCCTGTTCAGAGACGCTTCCTGTTCAGAGTCGCTTCCTGTTCAGAGACGCTTCCTGTTCAGAGTCGCTTCCTGTTCCTGACACCATGAAGAGCAGCTGGTTCTGAGTTCAGATGAAGCCCTCAGAGAACGTGTTGTGAACGACTCTATGGCACCACCACCTCAAAATTTACCTCAACATCAGTTGAACCGACAGACCGTCGCTTGTCTTTGGCGGCCATTTTGAATCCGGCTGAGTTCAAACAATAACCCTGACTTCTGTGATCACGTTCATTAAATTCCATTGTCCTGTTCATGACAATATTTTGCTAACAGACACATGAAACTCACCTCGTCGTCACCGCTCTCGTCGTCGTCATCCTCTTCAGCCACTACATCTTCCTCGTCCTCCTCTTCCTCGTCCTCGAAGTCCTCAGACTCTCCGTCTGCAGAGCAGCAACGTTTAGATCAACTGAACATCGTGAAAATTATTTTAACGTGTTTCTGGGCCGGCGCCGCCTCACCTTCCTCGTCATCGTCGACGCAGTCCACCTCTCCGTCCGAGTCAGACGCCTCACAGTCGTCGATGTCGTAGCCGTCCAGGTAGGTGAGCTGGGGGAGGAGCTTGAAGATGGACTCCCTGTAGTCGCCCAGGTTGGTCACCTCGCAGTTGAACAGGTCCAGACTCTTCAGCTGAGGCAACTTTTTCTGAAACCAACGAGACGATCAAAGTTCACCCGCGAGCCGGAGCAACGTTCACACGGAGGCTCGAGGAGGCGCAGCCTCAGAAACACAACGCTGTGGCTAAAATGAGAACGCTTTGTTTTTACAAACAGCAGCAGCAGACTGAAGGAGCTCGTGAACCCGGTCCAAACCAAACCGGACGTTTAAGGTTCCTCCAGAACTACGTGACCCGCTCTGCGCTCCCGTCTTCTTAAAGACACCATTAACAATCCTAACGTACCTGAAAATCTAAGTTTGAAATGGACATGTCTTCAAAAATATTTAAATTTTACTCTGAAATTCACGTTTCTCTGCCGGGAAATCCCTTCGTATAGTGTTTGCCACCAACGTGAAGCCTGATGACATCACTTCAGACCAGTGAAACCCCAGCCTTCTTCTAGAACACATATGTAAAAGTCAAGGCCCGCGGGCCAGATCCGGCCCGCAAATTAATGATCTTTGGCCCCCTGGATGATATTTAATTACTATTAGAACTAGGGATGCACCGATACCAGATTTTTGAAAACCGAGTACAAGTACTTACATTAAAGTACTTGCCGATACCAAGTACCGATACAAGTACTAATTAATATTTTTAAAAATCATTCTAATTAACTTAAACTGTTTATTTTCATTAGACACTTCAAACATAAATAAACAAAGTACATTACTATTTGTAATCTGTAAAGTATGTCCAAACTTGTACAAAAAAATTTATTTTTTTACATTTGAACTCTTACATAGTCAATGAAATGAAATGAAACTGGTATCGGGTCCTGTAGTATCGGAGCCCTTTTATGAGTACGAGTACGAGTAAACGCACATGGTATCGGACGATACCCGATACTGGTATCGGTGCATCCCTAATTAGAACCGGGCCGCAGGCCACAGCCGCCCGCTGGTGTTTTGCACGCACCAACACTACATTCCCCACAATGCAACGATAGCAGGGGTGGGGCCAATCTGATCCGGAGTCATGTCTCATGAACCCAGAGTAATAAGACCCGCCTCACGTCACATTCAGGAAATCCCTTTCATTGTTTGAAGCCAGCTACAGCGTGAGGACTATGAGTAGCACTTTAGCTAACAGCTAGCCAACTTTTCATCGTAACATGTCCACTGTGTGGAAGTATTTTACACTAAACACCACAAGACAGCAACGTGCAACGTCTGCAGAGCCATAGCGCCACATTAAACCACGGTCAAGTTAGTTTTACATTGGACATTCGAGCTCCGGGGCTTCAGTGGGACGCCACTCTCACTGAACCGAAACAGGGAGACCGACCGCGGCCAGCTGCGTCCAGTCCGACCCGCTGCCTGACCGTCTCGTAGGAGGGACAGGCTGAGAGCGCCCGCCCCGTATTGAACAATAAAAACACACCGCTGAAGCCACGGAGCTCAAATGTTCATGAGAAGTTGCTAAACTTCATCATAATTAATGACCAACAGCTACCAGCTGTAGAAAATGAAGGATTTCACAGCTTGATACTTGCAGCCAACAGTAAACAATCATAAAAAAGCATATTAATTAAAAATCACAAGAAAACTGTACTAAAAAAACAAAACATAAACAGCTACATTATAAAACAATGTAAAATACTAAAAGCAGGAACATGTCTATGTTGATTTATGCCAAGAACTTAGCAGATGTAAAGCTATTTAATATTTTATTTAATTCATTTATTCATTCATTTAAAAGAGACGAAATAAAACAAATTCATCAGAAAGAAAACATTGAATGAAAAGAGTGCAGAAAGAAGAACAAAATTCTTATATCACCCTCTTTTATAATAAACATCGAACCAGTCCGGCCCTTGGCTTGTAGCAAATTTGTTTCTTTGGCCCTCGGTGTGTTTGACACCCCCCTGTTGTAAATGAATGTCGTTGCTGCCGGGCGATAAATCTCCGTTCAAAGTTTTCAGACGAAGAATCTAGAATCTGTCGCTTAATTTCCTTCATTTTAATGATAAAAAGACCAAGGTTATGGTCTTTAAATCTAGTGCTCCTGACAGCCCCACCACTTTTGATTTTTCCTCTTTGGCCCCATATGAAAAGTCGATTGTGACAAATCTAGGAGTGAAAATTGACCCCTGCCTGAAACTGGACTGTCACATCAACAGCATGGTTAAGTCCTCGTTCTTTCATCTGAGGCGCCTGTCAAAAATCAAGCCCCTCCTTTCTAGACGCCACTTAGAGACAGTAATCCACGCTTTTATTACTTCACGCCTGGATTATTGTAACTCTCTTCTGATTGGAGTAAATAAGGCCTCGCTTTCTCGGTTGCAGCTGGTACAAAATGCTGCTGCACGATTTTTGACTGGTACAGGCAGACGTGAGCACATCACTCCAGTTTTAATGTCCCTTCATTGGCTTCCTGTCCAGTTTCGAATCCATTTTAAAGTTTTATTGTTTGTTTTTAAGTCTTTGAACGGTTTTAGTCCCTCTTATCTGTCTGAACTGCTTCAACTTTATGTGCCATCACGTGCTCTCAGATCCGCTGACCAGATGCTTTTAGCAGTCCCAAAAACCTTTTATAAGACCAGAGGAGACAGAGCATTTTCAGCTCTGGCTCCTAAATTGTGGAACGAGCTGCCACTGAAGGTCAGGCAGGCCCCATCAATATCTGTTTTTAAAACTCGTTTAAAAACACATATGTTTTCATTGGCTTTTAAACCAGAATGAGTTCACATCTCTGTTTTAGTGTTGTATTATTTTACTTGTGATGTACCGATATTTATATGATTGAGATTGATTGTTTTTATTGTTTTGTGCTTGTTTTTATTCTTGTACAGCACTTCGGACGGCTGCTGCTGTATTTTTAAGTGCTTTATAAATAAACTGGTATGGTATGGTATCTGTCACGGCGACTCGCCCTGCCCACACCGTGTGATATTCCTGCAGGAAGTGCTACAGCTACCTATTGCTGCAACGCCGTGTGAATAAAAAGGAATAGAAGCCGTTTTAGACGACCCACTGTGGTCTCGGCTGCGCTCCGACTAGCCTTTAGCTGGTATGACCAGCTAAACGCTAGTCGGAGCGCAGATTCGACTCCTCCCGGTGTTAGCAGAAGACGCCGCCCACCGTTCGGCCCAAACCCACCAGAACCTTCCTTCAAACGGCACCTACCAGCGGCTCCAGCGTGCTCAGGTCTTTGAACTTGTTTCCGCTCAGGTTCAGGTGCGTCAGGCTCACCAGCCGCTCCGCCAGAACCTCCAGACCGCCAGATATCCTGTTGTCACTCAGCTCCAACTGCACAGAGACCAGAGACCGCGTTAAACCCAGAGGACGTCCTGCTGGACGGCTGTCCTCTAATTAAAGATCACAGGAATCAAACGTCATCTCCATCCTGAAGCTGGACTTCAATCAGACGAAGAAAATCACCTAATCACATGGTTCCCAACTGTGGTCCTTGAGGAACACCATCCTGCATGTTTTTGTTGCCTCCTTTGCTTTGACACTCCTGGTTTGAACGAACAGGTGATCAGGTTCGCCATAACAAATTTCGCTGGGCGATTAATTGTCTCAGAAAGTATTGCGATAAACAATAATATTGTTTGAAATTTGACAATAATTAGTAATTATTGTCAAATTTAAAAAGAAATGTTGGTTCATTTTTGAGTGTAGTACCTTTTTTGACCACTGGATGGCAGTACAGTATAAGACTATTTTAACCAGTAAAAGACTTTTAACCAAAGAATGGACAGTGAGGGAGCGAAGCAGCGTGTCTTTTTTTTTCCACACAAAGATTTTAAAAAATAAAATAAAATCAGTAAACAAGTTCTCAGCTTCTTTTTTACAGAGAAAAACTACTTTTTAGACAAAGACACTGGTTTCAATCGTGAATTTTGGAGCTTCGACAAGACGGAGGTTTTTCCCCCCGAGGTCGGCCTGTTAGCTTAACTTGTAGCTTAGCTTCTTTGAACGATCCATAAACACCGACTTTGGACGATTAAAACAATTTTAAAGAGAAAGGGTCAGTGAAGAAACGATGAAGCCAATAAATGAAAACAAGGTTGATAATTTTCATTCATCATGAGATGAATTGATTTATTGATTATCACGACAGGCCTACGGGTGACTAACGGGCTTCTGCAGAACTTGAGGAATCAAATCACAGAATTGGGCGTGTCGGTGAAGGAAACATTGAAACTATGCAGGGTGGCGTTCCTCAGGGATGAGGGTTGGGAACCACTGACCTAAACAACCTGTTCCTGATCATTTAAAGGTCCACTGACATGATGTTTGAACTATGCATAAAATTGCTCAACATTTATATGTTGTATCATTCAACTATGTTCGTTTGCACAAGCAAAATGATGAATCAATTTAATTTTGATTTAAAAGTGATTTTAAACTTTGCGCCGTGTTTATTCACGGGAAATCCGATTACACGCGAATGCAACATCTGTGACGTAGGAAGGAGAAGCTCAGTTTGTAGCTGCCATGATAACGCGTACTCATTCTCTGCCAGATCACCTATTTTTTTTGTACAACTTGAAAAATGCTGGTACGTTGTGTCGCATTTGGGTGTTCTAATATCATCAGTGAACAAGTGAGCCTTTTCACTTTCCCAAAAGATGAAATACTTCGTCAAGTATGGAATAAACAAAGCTGCCCCCCTCGGAGCTCCCTCGCTTGCTGAAAAGGTAAGACTCAAATAAATACGGGTGTAGACCTAAATTAGAACCTGCTGTTTCTTGTTCATCTAACTTCCTGCTTCCCAAACTGAAGACAAATCGCTCAAATCTTCACATAGATTACTTATTGTCCGCCATGAATATGTAAAAGGGGCGTTCTAAAGACGTTCTTCATCCTACGTCACAGATGTTGCATTCGCGTGTAGTCGGATGTCCCGTGAAGAAACACGGTTTTTAATTTTAAACTCACTTTGAAAGGAATTTTCATTCATTTATCATTTTGTTTGCAAAAACGAACATAGTTGAATGATACAAGATATTTATGTTGTGTCACTATATGCAAAGATAAAAGATGATGTCACAGACACTTTAAGACTTTTATTGTTTAACGTACTCAAATGCATCAACGGTGACCAAAACCCAGTAAGATCATTTTTTAAAACGTTTCTCTTGAATAAAAACAGATCAATTGATCCAAAGTTTAAAATATTTTTTTAACACCACGTTTCTGTCGCCTCGTCGTTTAAACTGGGCGTCATTACCGTATTTTCCGGTGTATAGGTCGCACCTTTTTATGTTTTTTTCAAGGCCTGCGACCTATACACAGGTGCGACCTATATATGGCTTGTTATCACTTTCGGTGAAACAAATTTTTAAATCCAGCTCATTTCACAATTACGTTCATTTATTAAGGAAAAGTTCAGCTCAGACATATTTGCTATAATTTTTATCAAACAAATAATTGTTTTTAAGTGTTAATCTTCTTAAAAGCCTTGCTGTGCGCTCCTGTGGCAGACATTTGCAGCAGAGCTAAACGTAGGTGCGACCTATCTAGGGATTTTTCCAATCTATTGGTGATAATTGGACAAAGCGACCTATACACAGGTGCGACCTATACACCAGAAAATACTGTAATGGACAGAAGCAGAACTCGTGGTAAACATGAACAGAAGGTCACATTTTTCTACTCGTCAGACCCTGAGGTCGGCAGGATTCCGGGTCGGAACCAGAACCCACCTTTTTGAGTTTGGCCAGCTTGGGGATGTCTGCCAAGTTGGTCAGGCCAACGTTGATGAGGCTGAGCAGCTCCAGGTTGGAAAACTCCTCCGTGATCCCCTCGATCTTCCCCTCGCTGCAGCGACAGTTGTCCAGAACCAGTTCCTGGACCTGGGGACAGGAAAACAGTTAGTCCAGAACCAGTTCCTGGACCTGGGGACAAGAAAACAGTTAGTCCAGAACCAGTTCCTGGACCTGGGGACAAGAAAACAGTTAGTCCAGAACCAGTTCCTGGACCTGGGGACAGGAAGACAGTTAGTCCAGAACCAGTTCCTGGACCTGGGGACAGGAAGACAGTTAGTCCAGAACCAGTTCCTGGACCTGGGGACAGGAAGACAGTTAGTCCAGAACCAGTTCCTGGACCTGGGGACAGGAAGACAGTTAGTCCAGAACCAGTTCCTGGACCTGGGGACAGGAAGACAGTTAGTCCAGAACCAGTTCCTGGACCTGGGGACAGGAAAACAGTTAGTCCAGAACCAGTTCCTGGACCTGGGGACAGGAAGACACCGGTTAGTCCAGAACACCACGCCTCTCTGAGTTTGGTTGTGGCGACGCAGTTTGTAATAGGGCTGTGTAATAATATCGATATCGCGATATATATCGATTTTTTTCTTTCCCAGAAAAAAATTTGATATTCACGTGCAAGTATCGTACCTTTTTTTTTGAATGTCCAGAGGACCAGACTTAGCTTTTTTAGATACCTCTGCATCCCTGGCAGGGTCTATCTACAGGCCTTAAGCTGCTCTGCTAAGATGGGTGCATTTGAAGTTAAATGTTCTTCATTACTTGAATTATAGACTGTTTTGGAGAAGTCATATTACTGTTTACTTACCAAGCACTTAGAGTGATTCCTTCAGATGTTAAGTGTCAAGGTTAAAAAGGTTTCAAACTATTCAGAGCAGGGCACTTGGTGCACTTTATTTACTTTACAAATGCATGTAAGCTACAGTTTTTACTGTTTCAATTAAAAGAAACATGTTTTCTCACCACTTCTTTGATTCATTTTGTCCAGCTGTCGACTTTAAGTCTGTGTCCATGTCCAACCAGAGCCAGAGTATTGTGTAGTTGGTGCTTTTAATCAGTTTTCAGTTAAATTAATTCAATCCAAGTCTATAACAGTCTCAAAATGTCACCAAAATCACTCTGTCCCTCTAAAATCTTTCAGAAAATCGCTTAAGTGTATTGAATTGTATAGTTTGCTGAATATCGCAATATATATCGTATCGTGAGCAGAATATAGTGTATCGTATCGTGAGATTATTGTATCACTACAGCCCTAGTTTGTAAACAAAACGTTTTTGACGCGAGCCTCCGCGACGGACTTCTCCTGCTCTGAGTGACTCGTCAGAAACAGGATCAACCCGGAGGGTTCAGGTACTGAAAATCCCTGAAAGTACCTGAACTCATCGCACATGGAGCAGAACATCCAGAACATCAACCTGCAGAAGCTCAGAGCAAATTTTAAGTTCAGCCTTTACCAGATTTACCGAATAACCAAGTAACTGGCAACAAGTCTTTGAGAGGGATGTCGCCATGTTACGGTACGTACGTCACACGCTGCAATGCACTCTGGGTAAACGATGCAGATAAACTGCTCCGGTGCGAGCTCCATTGTACCGATTGTAATTTTGGACACTGACTGACGCTCAGTGCTTTAGTTTAAACCGGAGTGCGTCAACAGAATGAAGAAACGAGTCAACCTGCAGCTACTGAACGATGAAGAGGAGCTGCTGCTGATGAGACTCTACCGCAGAGCTCTGCTGTCCGTCACAAACATCTGGATCAGAACATATTCTCAGATATATAAGATTAGTTACAAGACGCTGTTGTCATTTTACACATTAATCTCTGGGAGTGAACACGTGAAGCAGTCCGGCGCTGCCTCGCAGATGGAGGACTGACTGTGTATGTGTGGTCCTCAGGGTTGACTGTTTGTACCCCTGCTAAACATTACAAGTTTTTCACATTTGACCGTTTCAACCCATACATTATGTATGTCCAGGTTACTGTTTAATATACTGTATTATATTAGATTTTTATTGTTTAGTGTATATCTTAGATCATTGTATACTGTTTCTTTTTATGCTTTATATTTTTGCTATTTTTGGCTGTAACCGGGACCTTGAGTACACAATTTCGTTCCACCTAATGTACCACATGCGATGCGAATGACAATATAAAGAACCTTGAACCATTAATACAAAATATAACTTGCCGGCATTATCAAACTTTACGCTGACTCCTTGTGTTTTAGTCTTTACTGCAACCGATGAACGCCGACGGCCCAGAATGCATTGCTCTGATAAAATAACAGTGACACCAAGTAAAAAATAAAAATAAAAAATTGCAATAACCATATACTGTAAATATTTTATGTAATCAAAAGTTTGCACGTGTCATAACGGAACCGGCCCAGTGAGGAGTACAAAACATAGCATCCATGTTGGAACGGTCCCGAGCCGCGAACCTGTTACGGCGTTGCCAGATATACGTAATAATCGTACTTATATAGGACAGCTTTAAAGACTACAAGCTAAAAAGCTAAAAAGTTGTTTAAAAGCACAAACAATAATTTTGGTACTTCCGTGCATAAAAAAAACAACGTTTTATTAACCTCACCACAAACAGCAGCTGAACGACAAAGCGCGTGCACACCACAGCTTGGATGAAAACGTTAAAGTTTTAACGCTCAAATACGGTATTTCGTCTCTTCCCATCTGGCAACCCTGTCTGTTTATAAACTACTGTACTCAAAACACGAGCAGCGTCGCGTGAGCTAACTGTTAACCGGCCCTGTTGTTTCTTTAAAAAAAATAATGATAAATAAAAAAAGACATAAAATCACCCCGAAAAACATCTAAACGATGAATAGCACTTTAAAATATTATTAAAATATAATTAGGTAGTCGAAAGAGAATGACGGGTTAGCTGCTTTAGCTAAGCCTAGCATTAGCACGCGCCCTTAGCACGGGCTACATAACCGGGCTCCGACTATTTTCTGGAAATGCGTAGCAACGTTTTGCATCAAAACGGAACCCCTAAAAACAACAAACAAACAAAACAACAACAATGCGACTGAAAACACAGAGAGCCTGAGTTTTATTTAATTTACTGCGACTTATGTGCAATTACAAGGAATTTTTATACTGTATATTGAAAACGATAAGAAAAAAATCCGCATCGTTGGCATAACTTCATGCTAATTTTAATCAAAAGCTATTACAAAAAAATGTATAATTTTAATTGAGAACGGAGTCCATTAATTACCTAAAACAAATTATTGGTTTCCTTTTGCAAAAAAGAAATGTGGGTTTGCGGTAATGTAATTCCAGGTAATAGTCATGCCCGGTGGACACGGATGTGGATTTCAAGCAAAACGCAAACGTTTTCTTATATTATTACTTTTGTAAAATTGTGCACAGCTATAAACAGTTTATTTCTTAGCAGTAAATATTTCCCCTGAATGTGAACATTTATGAAAAATTGTGAACGAAGTAAACAACTGCGCAACTTTTTACGAGCAACGGGAAAACCGGGCGCGCGAGCACCGGAAGTGAGTGAAACTGATGAAATGCGCAGCTAAATATTTATTTTACTTTAGAGTCAGAGTTTAGTTTTAATGAATAGATAGACGTGCTGGCACTTTTTGGATCGAGGGACTCCAGCAGCCATGTGCTCTGCACCTCCTCCTCCGTGTGCCGGTGCAGTGGACCCCGCAGCGGAACCGTGAAAACACCGGGACTCACCTCCGCTGGAGACCGGTGCCTCAGCTCTAACGAAACCCGCTTCATCATGTCCATTTTCCGCTTCTTTCGACCCGACTTTCACGCTCTGTGCTGCAGAAAACGGTTTCTCCTCTCGGTCCTATCTCTTCAACATCAACACGCGGAACCAAAGTGAAGTTAGAAAGAACCAGGGGAAGAACATCCGGTTAAAACGACACAAATAAAATCAATTAAAAGCGCAAATTACGTAATTTAACGTTAGCTTCCACCAATATTTTCAGGTTTTTCGAATATTATTTCAACGTGTTCACGAACACAATTAATTCTACATATAAAAGTGAATGAACCGTGGTAATTGTGTTTGAGTTTTTTTATTTTGCATTTATTTTGAAAAATACGCATTCAAGCGGAAGTTATCATTAACTTGATGCAAAACGTTCGGCGTGCGTAAAAGTGGGTCAACTCGTTTGCTGCTTTCAAGTGCCCACGGAACAAAAGCAGTTACAGTTTACCGAAACATAAAATAATACAATTTATTCATATAGACTTTAAAGTAATTTAAAGATTATATTTTAACGACTTGTTAAAACTATTTATAAACCAATAAAGTTTATTTTCCACTACATTTTGTTGCATAGATTTACATTCCGAACGTTTCCTGAAGACATGAAGGCATCACACAAGGGAGGGAAACGGCAGGAAACGAGAAAAATGGCGCCTCTAGCGGCTGTGCTTCCGTCAAGAGGTAGGTATCATATGATATCTATGGGTTTCTTCTTCTTTATGTTATAAACACAATATGCCCCTTTAGGTAGATTTTTTTATTTTATTTTTTATTCATATTAGGTTTTCGTTTGAGCAGTTTTATTTACTTGATTTTGTATTCTTGTTATCAGTTTGATTTGTTGTCTAGATGCAACCTTGTAAAAATGTAGTGTGTACAATGCTTATTTTATGGTACCTTATTTGTGATGTTGGTATATGTTCAATAAAAAACAAAAAAAAAAACTTCGACTACAGAATACACAAGAACAGTTGTTTATTTTGTTATTTATTTTTATTTACCCTGTCCTGGAGAACTGGGAATCTACACAGACATAAAACCACCTACAGCTGCGCATGTATGTGTTATTATGGCACCTTGATTTAAAGCTGAACTGACATCATCTTGTAACTATGCATCATATTGCGCTACATATATATGTTTTATCATTCAACTATGTTCATTTTTGCAAACAAACCTATAAATATATTTAATTTTGATGTAAAATTGATTTTAAACTTAGCGCCGTGTTTATTAATGGGAAATCCGATTTCACGTGAACGCCAGTGGCGGAGCTAGAGGGGGGGCCGGGGGGGGCCAGTGCCCCCCCAACCATCTTATTGGCCCCCCCAGAAAATTATAATTTTTTTTGTTTTGTTTTTTGTACTTCATTGTGTGTTTTATGAGTGTGGACAAAGTCAAACACTAAAGCTGTTTAGAAAAAGTTTATGTTGCTTATTTTCTTAAAGGACAACACCCACCATGACAGTAACAATTCACCATATAGGACAATTACTGTAATTTAATATTATGTCTATTTTCATTTTTGCATTTGGGCCAGGCGAGGGTTAAAAAAAACAAAAAAAAACAACCCACTCCCGAATGAATCCGGAAACCTGGCCGAAGAGTGCCGAAGTGTCATGTGACTTTTGTTACATCTCCACCCAGAAGGCAGAAGGCAGGAGTGAGTTTCCATGGAGGTTTATGAGAGAGAGTGGGAGTTAAAACTGCATATTTCCTGGTGCATTTGTGTGTACATATGGACCAGCGCTCTGATTTTATTTATTATTTATTTTATAACACCGCTGCGGACCGTTGCTGCTCTCATTCTGCCCAGAGGAGCGAGCCGCGCGCGTCTCTGGCTCCTCGTTCCGCTGGTCACCTTTGAAGTTCCTCGTGCCGGTGTAATTTGCTCCCTCGAGTGTATGTATTTGCTCTCGTCAGCCTTGTTGCGGGGAGCACGGGGAGCACGCGCGCAGAGCTCCGCTGCGCGGCTGCCCGACCTGTCTGGTCACGGGGGGGAGAGAATAAAAAGCCGATGCGGAAATGAATGAATTTGTCGCGATCAAACGAATTAAAGGGGACCTCAGATGTGTTTTTTAAATTTTTATGGTATTTCTGTGGGATATCCAGACCCTATTCCTTCAATTTAATGCACAAAATAATTATTAGATAATCAATTATACCCTTTTTAATTCTGCCATTTTTAACTTTCGTTTTGAACGACCGGTTTCTGATAGAAGTTCTGAAGTCCACGCCCTTCAAAGATCTGTTTACGCCCTCTGTAACAGCCAGTATCTGTAATGTGTTGTTGTTTTAAAATTAGCTCTTTTTTTATTACTCATTTGACTTACTGTTAGTGCTAGCTTAAGATAACTTACCGAAACCCGTCTGAGCGCGCCGCAATTTGCTGCTCCTTTTAGCATTAGACCACCCGAATCCGATGCTAATGTTAGCTTGTTCCTCTTCCGGTGTTTGCCAGCTCCGCTCGTTGCACGCGGCGATTTTGGGAGTTATCGCTGTTCCAGTCAAGACAACACAAAGTTCACCAAGTGTCTCCCGTAAATTAATCCGTAAGGAGAAGGTCCTCGCTGCTGTGAGGCTGCTGGGACGCTGCAACGAGGCTGTACAGTTGAAGCTCCGCTCCATCCGCCAGAAGCAGTGTCCCGTTGCCGCCGGTCCCTATGCCGGGAGTCCGCTCGTTTAATTTTTGCCGGCTGCGCGTTGGGAGCGATCGCAAATACACTAAAAATTGAACTAAAACATAAAAATAACAATTATACTTTATTTATAAAGCCATTTTAAAAAAACCACAGCTGCAACAAAGTGCTGTACACATGAAATTAAGAACATATAAACAAAAGATGAGATGAAATCATGAAAAACAACAGTCATGTGTTTAATACAGAAGTGGGTTGAGCCTAACCAGAGGTTGCTGAGGGGCTGGACTCAGGTTTGAGGTGATTGGCTACGGCTTGTGACGTCAATAACTGCAGGAAGTGTGAATCCAGGTGTATTTATTTGGTAACAAAGATGCAACTGGCCTGGGAAATGTGAATATTAACTTCAGTGACAGTGTGAAAAACCTCGGAGTGACCTTTGATAAGGCTTAACATTTTGACAAACACATCGCCTCTGTTGTCCGGTCTGGATTTTTTTATTTACGTCTTTTAAAAAAGGTCAAACCCTTTTTAAACCGTTGTGACTTGGAGAAGGCTGTTCATGCTTTTATCAGTTCTAGGCTCGATTATTGTAACGCTCTGTATGTTGGTGTGCCTCAGTCAACACTGAGCCGCCTCCAGCTTGTTCAGAATGCAGCAGCTCGCCTTTTAACCAACACGACCACATCACACCTGTTTTATTCTCACTACATTGGCTTCCTGTCCGTTTTAGGATAGATTTTAAACTTTTATTATTTGTTTTTAAAGCTCTGAATGGCCTCGCTCCTACTTATATAACGGAGTTGTTAAGTTTCCCCGCCCGCTCCAGGTCTCTGAGGTCAGATAGCCAACTCTTGCTCTCTGTTCCACGGACAAAATATAAACGTTGGGGTGACCGTGCCTTTTCTGCGGCCGCACCTCGACTCTGGAATACACTCCCACTTGAGCTACGCCAGATTACTGAACTTGGCCCTTTTAAATCAAAGCTTAAGACTTTTTTATTCAAACTGGCTTTTAGTAATTAAATATGTGGTGACATTTCTGGTTTTATTTTTGCTTTTATGTTGTGTTTTTCTTGATTTTTAATCTGTCTTTTTAAGTACTGCACTGTTTTTTGTTAAGCACTTTGGTCACCACCACCGCGGTTGTGTAAAGTGCTATATAAATGAATAAATGAATGAATGAAATGAATGAATTTATCAAAAATAAATAAATCTACTTAGAGTAAATAAACCACTGGGTGCATTTTTTTGGCACAAGGACTGTTTTTTTATGAAGTAAATACCCAAAGTTGAGTAAAAAAAACATTAAAAAGTGAATTTTACATGTGTGGTCACCTTTAAAGCATTACTGGAAATTACTATGTTCGTGACTGCTGTTTTCTGATTATCACCGAAACCTGGGTTCATCCCGGGATACCCGACGTTAGTATACAGCTAGCAGGCCACACTCTTCTACGCTAGGACAGGACTGCAGACTCGGGTAAGAGCAGGGGTGGAGGGCTCTGTATTTACACGCATGAGAACTGGTGTAACAACGGGACAATTATAGACAATCACTCTTCCCCAGACCTCGAGTACATGTCCGTGAGATTCCGACCTTTTTTTCTACCGAGAGAGCTAACAGTAGTGATAATTACTGCTGTTTATACAGTATACCACCCAACGCTAATGTAAATACGGTGCTCTCTCTCCTGCTGAACACCATAAACGAACAGCAGCAGGCTCACACCAACGGTGTTCATATAATTGCAGGAGAGTTCAACAAGGCCAACTTGAAGACTGTACTCCCCAAAATTCTACCAGCATGCAAGTGTTCGACTAGAGGGGAGAACACTGGATCATGTTTACTCAAACATTAAACGTGCATACAGACCTATACCCATCCCCCACCATGGGCAGTCAGACCATCTTTCCCTCCTGCTCCCCCATATTACACCACCCTCAGATGCAAAGCGAGGCCCATCACAAAAACTGTTACAACCTGGCCTAGTAATGCACTCAATGAACTACAGGCCTGTTTTGAACAAACTAACTGGGACTTATTTGAACATCAGGAAATGGAAACATACACATGAATGATACTGGACTACATTACATTTGGTAGCACGGTGGCACAACTGGTAGAGCTGCTGCCTCTCAGCGAGCAGGTCCCCGGTTCAAATCCCGGTCCGGGGGCCTTTCTGGGTGGAGTTTGCATGTTCTCTCTGTGCATGCGTGGGTTTTCTCCGGGTGCTCCGGTTTCCTCCCACAGTCCAAAAACATGCATGTTAGGCTGATTGGTAACTCTAAATTGACCATGGGTGTGAGTGAGACAGGTCCCTCTTGAGTCCCTGTGGCTCAACGAGGCTAGCCTGTATAAATAAAGGTTGAATGAATTGAATGAATTAATGAATTAAGTTCTGCATCGGAAATGTGACTATGGACAAAAGCTTTAGCGTTTACCCCAACCAGAAACCATAGATGACCAGCCAGGTTCGCACACTCCTCAGAGCTTGCAAAGCTGCCTTCAGGTCAGGTGAAAGAGCTCTGTACTGAGCCGCTCGAGCCAATCTGAATAAAGGACTAAAAACCGCAAAGCCTGACCATAAAAGAAGTACAGAGTCCCATCTTTCCAGTAACAACTCATGGGAGGTGTGGAAGGGCATAAAAAACATAATAATAATAAACTTTTATTTGTATAGCACCTTCCTACAATGCCTTGCATTGACCAAGGTGCTTAACAGGATAAAAAGATGAATAAACTGGAACAATAAATCAATGAAAATAGAATAAGAAACAACAGCAATAAAAGAAGGCAATGGAAATAAAAATGCTACATACTAAAATACCAAAAGTAATAAAAGTTACACACTGAAAGCTTTTTTGAACAAGTGGGTCTTCAGTCTGGTTTTGAACAGAGTCAGATCAGAGGTGGCACGCAGCTCAAGGGGGAGACTGTTCCAGGCTTTTGGGCCGGCAACAGAAAAGGACCGGTCTCCCCATTGTTTGTACCTTGAGCGAGGCACCTCCAGCAGGTGTTGACTGGCAGATCGTAAAGCTCTGCCGGGCTGATGGACTTTCAAAAGTTCTGAGATGTACAGAGGAGCAAGTCCATTCAGAGCTTTGAAAACAAACAGCAGCAGCTTGAACTGTATCCTGAACTGAACCGGGAGCCAGTGTAGAGAGGACAGGACAGGAGTGATGTGTTCATATTTTCGTGTGTTGGTCAAAAAGCGCGCGGCAGAGTTCTGTACAAGCTGTAAACGGGAGATGGAGGATTGATTAATACCAACATACAAAGCATTACAATAATCAAGTCTGGAGGTCACAAAGGCATGGATGGCCTTCTCCAGATCACCACGGCTGAGAAATGACTTTACTTTAGAGAGCAGACGGAGCTGGAAAAAGCTGGTCTTGACAACAGAACTGATCTGTTTATCAAGCTTTAAGTTGGAGTCAAGCTGCACTCCAAGATTTCTGACCACCGGGTTGAAGTGGGGGAGGGGAAAACCAACACTGGGACTGGGAAGGATGTTGCTGGTGTCATCAGGTGCACCAAATAAAATGCATTCAGTTTTATCTGTGTTTAGGTGGAGGAAGTTTTGAGAGAGCCAGTGCTTAATGTCATTTAAGCAGTTGACAAGAGTGTTTGAACTGAGTGAGGGGTTGGGAGTGACTGGCAGATAGATTTGTAAATCGTCTGCATACATGTGAAAAGACAGGTTATGACGTGCAATGATTGATCCTAATGGCAGCATGTAAAGAGAGAAGAGGACTGGCCCTAGAATGGATCCCTGTGGTACGCCAGAGGTCAGAGGGGTTGATGAAGAGGAGGACAGATCACCTATCATGACAGAAAAGGTTCTCCCAGTCAGGTAAGATTTGAACCACTCAAGCACAGCTCCCTGGAGGCCAACCTGCTGAGACAAGCGGTTGATTAGTACCTGATGGTCGACGGTGTCAAAAGCTGCTGAGAGGTCTAACATCACCAGCAGAGCAGGGTTTTTTGCATCCAGAGACAGAAGAATGTCATTCTGCACTTTGAGCAGTGCAGATTCAGTACTGTGACGAGCTCGAAAACCTGACTGAAATTTTTCAAACAGGTTGTTGAGCTCTAGAAAAGATTGAAGTTGAATAAAAACAATCTTTTCTAGGACCTTTGATAGAAATGACAGATGGGAAACTGGTCTGAAATTAGAGAGAGCTGTAGGATCTAGGCCTGGTTTTTTGAGAAGAGGCCTGACCACAGCGTGTTTGAAAGCAGATGGCACAAAACCTGAAGTTAGACAGCTGTTAATGAATGACAAAACACAAGGACCAATTACATCAAAAGAATGTTTGAATATTTTTGATGGAATGATGTCCAGAGAACAGTTTGTTGGTTTCATCTGCTGAACCACCTTGATGAGGTGAGGGAGTGAAACCAGGTCGAACTGGTCAAAAACAGCTGTGGTTATTGCAGATGCACATGACTGGATGGTGTTGGATGGACTGACAATGTTCTGCCTGATAGAGTCTATTTTGTTGACAAAATAGCTCTGAAAGTCGTCACAGGTAGACTGTGTGGCAGTTTTCAGAACATTGACAGATGGATTGATGACAGACTGGAGTGTGTTGAATAGCGTCCTCGGCCGGTTGGAGCTGGTGGAGATTAAATTGGAGAGGTACTGTGACTTGGCCTGCTTCACAGCATTTTGATAATCACAGAGACAGTCTCTCAGTATTCCCTGGGATACATAAAGCCAGTCCCGCTTCCATTTCGCTCTGCTTTCCTGCAGCGTTGTCAAAGAGCTCGCGTCGTTTCGTTGAGCCATGGTGATGGTCTGTTTTTTGAAGATACCTGTTTGAGAGGAGCGATAGAGTCCAAGATCGCACCTCCGCCCTCTCCATCTTAAATTAATACATGTAGGGAATTTGGGTCTCGGGTGTGCTGCAATGGTTTTACATCTCTGTTGTCAAGAGCACCTGGGACTCAATTTTATATACACTTTAGACATTCATTCATAAACATCTTCATAAAAGTCACATATAGGGAATGGAGTGAGCACTATGGCTATGGGTGGCGGGATGACATCAATCTCGCCCCCATGCCTATGCTCACTCAACATTATGCATCTAGACAATTAGGGCCTGGGTTAGAGTTGGAGTGGAGGGGAAACTGGTATAATGCTAGCCTTTGCTCCTTCTCTTTCCCTTTTAAATACACTTTACAACAACACTCACCAACAGTACATTTGGGGGCGGGGGTGTGTGTGTCGGGGTCTTGATTTGTTAATTTCAATTTTATTTATTTATGTATTTATTTATATATTATTTATTTATTTTTCTCTTACCCCCTGGTTGCCTTGCGGACATTCTGGGGGTGGGCCGTCAGGGGTTGTGCTGGGGTGTGGGGGGGTTCGGGGCCTGCGGGTTCGCCGTGGGCGGGGCTGGCAGTGCGCTCCCTCTGGGGCTGCTTGGACTCGGGTGTCCTGTCCTGTCGGCGGGGCGCGGGGTGTGCCGGATCTTGGGACGTCTGCTGCTCTCCACCCCAGAATGAATGGGTCTACCTCCTGGGTTTGGATGTGGGCTGCCCCATGTAGGGAGCAGGTACATGTCTTGGACCTAGGGGGTATAGAGTGTGCATCGGGATTATGAATGGAGCGTGTCGTTATTGTTTGTCTTTCTGTGACTGAGGGTGAGGATGAGGGTGGGTCTGAATGAGTGTGTCTGTGTATGAATGTTTAAGTGTCAGGCTGGGACTTGGACTGCCCCCTCTCTGATACTTCTGAGGCTACCCAGTGTCGCGCTCCTGCCACGTGGCCCCCTGGTGGGTGTTCCTCTGCCTGCGGGCGTGCTTGGGGCCCTCACTATCTGGGGCTGGGCGCTTGGGCGTTTGTCAGCTCGGCCTGGTGGCTGCCTGGTGGGGCTCGGGTCCTCTGGTCCTGTCAGGTCTGGACCTGAGGGATGGGCGTCCCCGGTGCCCGAGCCTCGGTGACCGGCCCTGGGGCTACGTCGGTGCAGCGGGCTCCGGCGGGGGCCTGTGTATTGTCGCTGTTGACCCCGGGGGGTCATTGTGTGTGGTCCCTGGTGGGGTTCGTCCGGTTCTTCCACTTGGTCGGATCTGGGGAGTGGACGAGTGGCTCGTCCTGTTCGGGTGGTCCTGGGGACTCTGGGCTCGGGGTCCTTCCTGGGGTCTTGGGCTTTGATCGCCCCTTCGTCTGTCTCGGGCTTTGGGGGGACGGGTCTCTGATGCTTCACAGTCGCTACTAAATGTTCTATTGGAGGAACCTTATTCACTTATGCATGCTCACAACCACACACAAATGGATGCAGGGATGTATAGTAGATGTATGTAGATGGGTATATAAATGAATATAAATATATATGTATGTATATTGTATATATATTTGTAGGTATGGGTATGTGTATTTATAGAAATCTTTGCAAGGTCATGAATATTATCAGTCTTTATGCTTGTATGTTTCGTTGTTGTGTTCTGTCATGTGCTTTGCAGGATTGTGGACGGAGGTTTGGTGTGTTTGCCTTGTGCTCTTTCTGTGGACAATTGTTGTTTTGTTGTCTCACTTTCTCTTTTCTTTCTTTCTCTCTATTAAAAAAAAATACATATTGGAGTGAGAGGATGGCTATAAGGTGTGAAGGGAGGCCATCTATAAATGGAAAAAATAAAAAATAAAAAATAAAATAAAAAAAAAGAGTCCAAGATCGTTGTGCAGGTGTGATGGAAGGAGATGATGAACGGCAGAGACGTGCTGGGAGAATAGCCTTCGGTGCAGGAGAGGTGGAAAATTCAAATAATATGGGAAAATGGTCTGAAATACAGGTGTCCAGAATCTCTACAGCAGGTATTTGAAGGCCGTGGGAGATAATTAAGTCCAGTGTATGACCCTGGCTGTGCGTGGCCCCCGAGACCGACTGCGACAGGTTAAAAGAGTCCAGAAGGTCCTGAAACTCACATCCAAGTTGATTACTTAGGCAGCAGATGTGTGCGTTGAAGTCTCCACAGAAAAGCCAAGAGTCAAACTTTGGCAGCAGTTCAGCCAGTAGTTCTGAAAACTCACTGAGAAAGTCTTTATTGTATTGTGGAGACCAATAAAAGAGGCCACAGAGCAGAGGTTTAGCAGATTCCAGCACAAAAAACATGCTTTCAAAGCTGTTAGTTTTTCTGAGGCAACATGCGGCACTTGAACGCCTCCTCATTGAACACAGCAGCGAGCCCTCCCCCTCTTCCAGCCCCACGCAGTGCGCTCAGATAAGAGAAACCAGGTGGGAGGAGTTCAGAGAAGCAGCTGTGGTCTCCTGTTTTCTGCCAGGTTTCAGTAATCAGAAACAGATCCAGACGATGAGTTGAGATCAAATCACTTAATATAAAAGTTTTATTTGTGATCGATCTGGCGTTAAACAGTGCTGCATGGGTTGGAACGCAGCCAGTTACGTCACTCTCAGCTCGAGCGAGCGGGCGGAGGTTCTGTTTAACGCAGCCTCGCTTCACAGTCCTCACCGGGGGACAAGATGGATACTGATCGCTGGCGTCATGATTGATAGCAACAAGGCATCTGTGGCGACGAGCGAAGGAACGACGGACATCAAAGACGCTGAATTCAGGAGGTAAGTCAGCCGTCGGCATGTTGTGAGACGAGAGATACTTTTTAAATCTCACCAGGACGCCTGCTCTCGTTCCGCGTCTTCTGCGTCGCTTGTTGCGTGGCAACGTGCTCGCGTTGCGTTGTAGGTAGGCAGGAATGGACGCCAGGAACGGTGGAGGTGGAGGAGGCTTAAATGTCCATATTTGCCAGTAGCCGGTGTGTTGATCAGCGAGTCTTGGAGACTTAGAAGAGTTGAGCGATCATAGACCAGAAGCGAGGACGCATCTTCGATGAAAAAAAGGCAGAACACGAACAACAGTAAAAAGTTCAGGAGAGGAGTTAGATAGCGTGCCGTAACAAGAGGCGCCATCTTGGATGATGAACATCACAAACTATACAGGCTGTGATGTGACAAGAGGAGACCTGAGTGCATCACTAGCAGAGGAGCTAAACTACTTCTTTGCACGCTTTGAAAAACCACAGCAGCACTAGTCTGATACAGACCTGTCCCCACACCCACCCGGCTACTGCACCACTCTACTCACTGTAAGGAAGCATGATGTTATGCCTCTTTTCCACCGCTCGGCGCGGGTCGGATCAGATCGGATCAGTTTGGCTCAATTCGGATCGGCTCACATGTACCGGTAGTTGTGTTTCCATTACACTTCTGTACCCCTTCTGTGGGCGGGGTCCAGAATCCTACTCGTCTTAACACATGGTCGCAGTAGTGTTACCTCAAGCTATTTACTAGCCACCACTAAACGTTAGAAGAAGAACACCCTGTAGGATCTCGTCTCACCACCTGGTGGCGGTAATGTCCCTTAAGCTATTTACTTTTACTTACTCTAGACTTCGCCCATCCCTAACTTTTTCCGATGCTGAGAAGCTCGTCCATGCTTTTGTCTCCTCCAGGCTCGACTACTGCAACTCCCTGTTTATTGGAATCCCTGGCAAAAACCTTCAGAAACTTCAATATATTCAAAACAGTGCAGCAAGGATCTTGTTGAGAGTTCGTAAATTTGAACATATTACGCCCATTCTCCATAACCTTCATTGGCTTCCTGTCGCCTACAGAATTCAGTACAAAACTGCTCTCATTACACATCAATGCTTACACGGAACTTCACCAGATTATCTGAAGGATATTCTTATTCCATACTCATCCACCCGTTCGCTGCGGTCACAGAACAGCAATCTCCTTCACATTCCGAGAACCAAATTAAGGACCATGGGAGACCGGGCTTTCAGTGTGGCTGCCCCCCGCCTGTGGAACTCTCTTCCTGACTGTCTAAGAGCCCCACAGTCTGTGGTTGACTTTAAGAGCGGCTTGAAGACCTTTCTTTTCGACCAAGCATACTCTACCTCCTCATGATTCTACTTTTGATCTTAGCTGATATTGTTATTGATCTTAATTGTTTTATTATTTGTTTTATTGATATTTAATTTTGTTGCTCCTTGTAGCACTTTGAGATTTTCATTAATGAAAAGTGCGTTATAAATTGAATTCATTATTATTATTATTATTATTATTACTTGCTATTTAATGCTCTAATGGAGTACCCCCTGAGCATTAATTTTTAAACCTAAGTCATAATCTTTCTTTATTGCCTTTTCAGCTCGTTTTAAACCCATGTGTTTTCCATTTTATGTTTCTTTATAATAAAGATGTTTAAAAATATCCTCACTTGTATTATTGTAAGATATGCACAAGGTTATTGTTAAAATTGCTAAACTCATCACACTCTCCTGTAATCAGTGAAACTATTTTTACAGTAAGCTACAGATTTTGAATTAATTAGGTTTTAATAGGCCCTGTAATATTAAAGGTTAGTATTTCATTAAATGTAAAGGCTTGTTTCTTTAAACCTAAAAACAATGTATTAATAATTAAGTGTTAGTTGATCTGGGAACTCCTTCTGGTCCTCCAAGAATAGCTTCATCGGGTTGATGTTGACATCTGTGCCTCCCGGGTTACGCTGCTACACCCATGACCCGACATCAGGAAAAGCGGAAGATGGATGGATGGATGGATGGATGGAGACCAACACAACATGAGTTTACAGTTCAGTTGAACACCTGCCTATTTTCCTCAGACGGCTGTTCAAATCTCTGCAGGTTCAAATAAAAGCTGCACCAGGTCTTTCAGCTGAATCTCTCAGGGGTCACATTTGGACGGTTGATAACTGAAAACTGTCCTTTCTGAATTTTCGACTGTTCCTGTACGACTTCATCCTAGAACCAAATAAATTATAACGTAATAACAGTTGAGCAGATTCTAATCATCTTTTTCTTATGATTCTTTAAAGGTCAAATGGAAAATTTTCTTAACTTCCAGTATGGTTTTAAACAAACACTATACACACTTAACATTGTAAAATATGTTTAGGAAATTATTGTTCAATGACACCACTTAAGAAAAAAAAAGTTTAATAGGAAAAGTAAGAAGTGAAAAATGTACAAAAATAAAAATACTGCATCCACCTAATGCTTTTTTTTCCCCGTTGTCTCACAGGCTTCATCCAGAAGACACAAGTTGTTCAATTCTGGTGACTCCTTTCTCTTGACTGTAAAAGAAGAAAAACGTGGTTAATGTAGTCTAGATACCGTTTTTAAACAACTGCATAAAACAAAGAATGGTGCTGCTACAGTTTGTTTTTCTGTAGAGCTTCTTGGAGCTAGTTAAACCAGCTCAACTGTTTTAGAAATAATGAAAATAATAAAATAACAAAGAACTACTGAAACACAGGACAGATTTTTTGAAACTTACATACTGTAAAGTAATACTGGGTGGACCTTTACAAAATGTTAGCTGTATGAGATGTTTGAGATCAAATTTGCTGTTTTAGCTTCGTAGATGTGGAGCTAGCGGTTAGCATTAGCTTAGTTGATTTTCCCTTGTACTTTGTAGCAAATAGCTCATAAAGCACACCGTAGATTTTTTTCAAACTTACAGAAAGTAATCACAAGATGTTCATTTACAAACTGTAAGCTGTTGGGAGTTATTTTAAATAAAATTACAATTTTTATAGACATGTGTCGCGCTAGCTTTGTTTTTTCCCTTGGACTTTGTAGCAAATAGCAGCAAATAGCTCATAAACCACACCGCATATTTGTTTTAAACTTACAGAAAGTAATCACGATGTTCATTTCCAAACTGAAAGCTGTTGGAGTTATTTGAGCTAAAATTCAATTTATTTATAATTTATTTTCGTAGTGCACAAGACGGTTTGGAAGAAGTCAAAGCGAAACAATTTAAATCCAGCAGATTTTACCATTACGTGAATTTATTAAGGAACGGTTAAGCTCAGGAACCCTTGTGCTATAAAGTCAGCTAAGAAATATATTTTTTAAGTGTTTATTTAGCAAAATTTTAATGAAATAAAGCCGCCCCACCCGCGCGCGTGCACATGGCGAAGCTACTTCATTAAATCCAGCTGATTTGACCACTACGTGAATTTATTAAGGAAAAGTTCAGCTAAGACACATCTTTGCTATAATTTTAAAAACAAATAATTGTTTTTACCGTGTTAATCTTGTAAAGTCCTTCCGTGCTCGCTCGCTTCTATGGCCGCCATTTTCAGCAGGGCTCCAGTCCCCACAGACTCCTCCCCCCGACCAATCAGTGACCGACAGTGTTTCTGACGTGTCGGCTGGCTTGCTTGCAGCTCGGGTGGACCCTGCTTTTGAAATGCTTCCAAAATTATGATGCGGCGCGGCTCAGAAGTCTGGTGGAAATGGCGTCAGCGCGCGTCTGGCAGGCAAAAATTACGCAATATCCGACCCGCGCCGAGCGGAGGAAAAGGGGCATTAGATGGTCGCTCCTAGCAGTTAACCCCAGGAAATCTACTGGCCCAGATGGAGTACCTGGCAGTGTGCTCAGAGCATGTGCCCTCCAGCTCGCCGCCACTTTCACCAGAATTTTCAATCTCTCCCTGGTCCAGGCAGTCATCCCTCCCTGCTTAAAATCTGCATCTATCATCCCAGTGACGAAAACACCTACTATCACCAACCTGAATGATTACCGTCCGGTGGCTTTCACTCCGGTAATCATGAAGTGCTTTGAGAGACTGGTTCTCCAACAAATCAAGGACTATCTCCCTCCAAACTTTGACCCCTACCAGTTCGCATATCCCACTAACAGGTCCACAGAGGATGCTATTACAGTGGCTCTCCACACTGTGCTGAGCCACCTGGAACAAAAGCACAGCTACATTTGGATGCTCTTTGTGGATTACAGCTTGGCCTTTAATACAATCATTCTGGACACTCTCATAAACAAACTGAACAATCTCAGCCTACGGCCCTCCTAACATGTGCCTGGATAAAAGACTTCCTAACCAATCACCCCCAATCTGTAAGACTTGGTCCCCACCTCTCCTCCACTGGAATGCTGAGCACTGGCTCCCCACAGGGCTATGTGCTGAGCCCCCTGCTGTACTGTCTCTACACTCATGACTGCAGCCCAGCCTACAACAACCTCATCGTCAAGTTTGCCGATAACACCACAGACTAATCTTTAAGGGAGATGAGACAGTTTACAGACAGGAAGTCTTGGAGCTAGCAACCTTGTTCTCAGAGGAAAACCTGGCTCTGT
>JBBPBX010011305.1:1675-13802 GCA_038048925.1 Garcialebias charrua | reverse complement strand
AGGTAAAAGTCATTTACTAACCTAATTTAATGAGAATATACAGTGCCTTGCGAAAGTATCCGGCCCCCTTGAACTTTTCAACCTTTTGCCACATTTCAGGCTTCGAACATAAAGATATATTTACATTTTTGTGAAGAATCAACAAGTGGGACACAATCATGAAGTGGAATGAAATTTATTGGATGGGTCAAACTTTTTTAACAAATAAATAACTGAAAAGTGGGGCGTGCAATATTAGTCGGCCCCCTTGCATTAATACTTTGTAGCTCCGCCTCTTGCTGCAGTTACAGCTGCAAGTCCCTCGGGGTATGTCTCATCAGTTTTGCACATCGAGAGACTGAAATTCTTTCTCATTCTTCTTGCAAAACAGCTCGAGCTCAGTGAGGTTGGATGGAGAGCGTTTGTGAACAGCAGTCTTCAGCTCTTTCCACAGATTCTTGATTGGATTCAGGTCTGGACTTTGACTTGGCCATTCCAACACCTGGATATGTTTCTTTGTGAACCACTCCATTGTAGATTTTATGTTTTGGATCATTTTCTTGTTGGAAGATAATCTCTGTCCCAGTCTCAGGTCTCTTGCAGACTCAAACAGGTTTTCTTCCAGAATGGTCTTGTATTTGGCCCCATCTATCTTCCCTTCAATTCTGACCATCTTCCCTGTCCCTGATGATGAAAAGCAGGCCCAAACCATGATGCTGCCACCACCATGTTTGACAGTGGGGATGGTGTGTTCAGGGTGATGAGCTGTGTTGCTTTTACACCAAACATATCATTTTGCATTGTGCCCCAACAGTTGATTTTGGCTTCATCTGTCCAGAGCACCTTCTTCCACATGTCTGGTGTGTCTCCCAGGTGGCTTGTGGCAAACTTTAAACAACACTTTTTATGGATATCTTTGAGAAATGGCTTTCTTCTTGCCACTCTTCCATAAAGCCCATATTTGTTCAGCGTACAGCTGATTATTGTCCTATGGACACTCTCCCACCTCAGCTGTAGATCTCTGCACGTCATCCAGACAGGGGTCACCAACCTTTTCCAAACTGAGAGCTACTTCGTGGGTACGGAGTCACACAAAGGGCACCAGTTTGATAAACTCTTCGGAAATAACAAAGCGTAAATTGAAAAAAATGTATAATAAACATATTTTTAAGAACATATTTTTAAGATAGACATTTTAAAATATACAGTACTGTATATAAATACAAAAAAAGAATAAAAACTGAATAAAATGAAAATTTAAATGCAGCTTAGTAGCGAGTTGTGCTAATTTTAGAACAGGTCTGGGGGCACCTCAAATGGTCCTTGGGGGCACCCGGGTGCCCGCGGGCACCACGTTGGTGACCCCTGATCCAGAGTGATCATGGGCCTCTTGGCTGCATCTCTGATCAGTCTTCTCCTTGTTCGAGATGAACGTTTAGAGCAGGGGTCCCCAAACTTTTCTCTTCTCTGGTGGGGGGCCGGAGTCAGTTTGTAACAGGAAAAAGTGTGACGATTGCAGGAGTGCCTACATGTAAAAATGTATTGTTTTCCAGAAAGCACAATCAAATAACCCTCTCTGGGTTCTTCACAGATGTTGGAACAATAATAAATAGTTAATTAGTAGTGAATAACTTACTGGGAGCCGTTTCTCCGCGGTGTCCATCCAAAAGGCTGCGTGCACTAGCGTTAGCCCCTCCGCGTTAGCATGTTAGGCCACGCAAGCTATCATACTTGTCTTTGTGACGGGATTCATAGTGTCGCCGCAGATTGTATTCTTTGAATACCGCCACCGCCTTTTTACAGATGAGATAGCCTTTTCTTTGCATTGAACAAAAAAATAATCATCTGTCCACTGCAGCTTAAATGCCCTGCATTCTGAATCTATTTTTCTCTTACCTAATCTTTTCACCATTATTCAGTTCTGTCTTTGAGAGGGGCGGGTTTAGGATTTTTTTTCTGGGGTTGCCAGATAGGGGCACAGACCGCAAAAGGGTGGAACAGAATGTCACGTTTTGGATGTGTCAGGGTTTTTCCCCAAACTGACACAATAAATTAAATGTGGAACAATAGTTCAAAATAGTTCATAACTAAGGAACATTTTTTTGCAAACGTCCAACTTTATTATCAAATACAAATACACATATGAAAAAAAATCTAAATGTTCTCTGGTATTGTTCTGGGGGCCGGACCAAATGTGGAGGAGGGCCGCATCCGGCCCGCAGTTTGGGGACCACTGGTTTAGAGGGACGGCCGGGTCTTGGTAGATTTGCAGTGGTCTGATACTCCTTCCATTTCAATATGATTGCTTGCACAGTGCTCCTTGGGATGTTTAAAGCTTGGGAAATCTTTTTGTATCCAAATCCGGCTTTAAACTTCTCCACAACAATATCTCGGACCTGCCTGGTGTGTTCCTTGGTCTTCATGATGCTCTCTGCGCTTTCAACAGAACCCTGAGACTATCACAGAGCAGGTGCATTTATACGGAGACTTGATTACACACAGGTGGATTCTATTTATCATCATCAGTCATTTGGGACAATACTGGATCATTCATAGATCCTCACTGAACTTCTGGAGTGGGTTTGCTGCACTGAAAGTAAAGGGGCCCAATAATATTGCACGCCCCACTCTTTAGTTTTTTATTTGTTAAAAAAGTTTGACACTTCCAATAAATTTCATTCCACTTCACAATTGTGTCCCAATCGATTGTTGATTCTTCACGAAAAATTAAATTTTATATCTTTATGTTTGAAGCCTGAAATGTGGCAATAGTTTGAAAAGTTCAATACTTTGGCAAGGCACTGTAAATAGGAAAGATTGTGTCAACCAAAAAAATTAACAAACAACAGCAGCAGCAAGTCAAATACAGCAGAACATTTTGCTAACAGTAAAAACTCATTTCTTAAATGTTTTGCCAGAAATTTTTGAATAAAGTAGATGCCAGTTCCTAGCCTGGTTAAAACCAGACCCTTGTCCTTCACTTCGCTTCGTACTAGGGTCTGGGACTTCTCCCATAGACAACGATTTCTCCGGTAGATTTTTGACCGGACCAATCAGAGAACAGAAGGGGCGGAGTTTTTGGCCCCTAACCCACGCCCCCACCTGTCCCAGCGCAGCCAGCGAGCAGCCGCATGTTCTCATTCAAAGCGATGCAAAGCGATGCAGGACTGTTTTATATGTGACACAAATGTATTAAATTCCCCTTCTTAATCCCTTATCTGGAGTTTTCTTTTGTTTTTTTGCCAAAAGTCAAGTGATCGCTCCCTCCTCCCTCCTCCTCCCTCCTCCTCCTCCTCCCCCTCCGCTATGAGGAAATGCCTCAGGTTGTCACGAGAGAATTAAACTCGGGTTTTACGTTGCTGCCCGAGTCCCATCAGATTTTCTGGTCTTCTGGTGTGCTGGACCAGCGATCCATGGTTTTATTTTATTTTTTTAGAACGTTTTATTAACATATAAACACAGAATATGCAGCGGCAGCGACAGCGGAGGGAGAGGAGGAGGGAGAGGGGGAGGAGGGAGGAGGGAGCGATCACTTGACTTTTGGCAAAAAAAAAAAAAAAAACTCCAGATAAGGGATTAAGAAGGGGAAATTAATACATTTGTGTCACATATAAAACAGTCCTGCATCGCTTTGCATCGCTTTGAATGAGAACATGTGAATGCTCGCTGGCTGCGCGCTGGGACAGGTGGGGGCGTGGGTTAGGGGCCAAAAACTCCGCCCCTTCTGTTCTCTGATTGGTCCGGTCAAAAATCTACCGGAGAAATCGTTGTCTATGGGAGAAGTCCCAGACCCTAGTACGAAGCGAAGGACAAGGGTCTGGTTTTAACCAGGCTAGCCATTTCCTGCATTCTGGTGTATTTTAACAAGTTGTTAAACATCTATGTTTACCTACATGTAAACACTTCATTCAATAACTATTTTAGAGACATCTAACAAAATAAAGTCAGGTCCTGTTGACAGATTAAAAAATTGTTGAAATTATTATTGATCATGCATCAGGATATTTTAGAGACACCTCATTCAACTAGTTCATATAGACATCATCCTGTTTTTAAACTCACTCCTGTGGCTAAGATAATGAAATTAAAGGTTCAGTCTGCAGTTTCTGTAGAACATCAGCACTTAGAAAAAATTTCAACAAGCAAAGCATTCTGATCCCTCCCCCTCAGAGCCATATATGGCTCTGCCCCCTTGTGGTCTGTTGAAATTCAAATTCAAGCTCTGTTTTTATTGGCTGATTCAAATTCAAGCTCGGTTTTTATTGGCTGATTCAAATTCAAGCTCGGTTTTTATTGGCTGGTTACAAACTTTGTTTTTATTGGCTGGAAAATGGCGGGTCACTTTTTCTTTTTAGAAATGCTTATTTACCACCTGGAGAAGCAAGGGGACAATATTTTTTTTAAAGTTTTTTCAGAGATTACCTCTCTAACATCAATCTAGTGACAGAGTGAAGAAATATGTTAAAATATATATTGTTTGAAAAGTTACAGACTACATTACAATCTTACATACCCCAGCTTTAATGTGACAATTTATCACAGTGACTTTAGGGGTGCAATTGACTTTTATTTTGTTAATTTTTATTTAGTTTTATTGGTAACACAACATGCCATTTTACTAAACAATGGTGACACTCAACTGTATATATAAAAATAAGAATATTAACTTTACCCAATGAACAGGTGACATTTTAATAACCACCAACAGTGAATTTAGGAGGGGCTTTTTACAGTTTTCTGATTTAGTGATAGTCACTGATTTTAACTATTTTACTTTCCAGACAATGTGTGTTACCTGGGCTCTTTCTCATCTAAAGCATAAGGAAAAATTTGCTCTTTAACAACTTTTGACTTTAGGAAAAAATACATTTATTAACATATCCCAATATAATTAGGACATACACAAAAAAGATGGCTAGTCAAAAAATAAAAAAGGTGTTCAATACAGAGCAGAGACACTGACATTATGTTTTCTCACTTTGAAACAGAACAAATGTGGTTTAATGTAGAGACTTGCTGCTGCTGTTCCTCCACACCGTGGTGAAGTTAGTTTACGACTCGGTCATGTTTACGTTTCATCAGCGTGGTTCTCTCGTTTGTGTCGTCACTTTTCAAAACTGCATGTTGGGCAGTTTTTTTTATTTTTGTGAAGCGTCAAGAGCTCCCACATTTTGGAGGACAGTTTTCTCTGCGTCTGTCATTTATAAAATTTACTTAATTTCCTTTGAAAACACTGCCTCTGCTCTGCTTCCTCCTCCCCCCTCGCTCTGTTCAACTCGCTCTGCAGATTTTTTTATTTATTTTTTACTTTATTCAGTTCAAAGATTTCGCTGTCGTCTCCTCCCACTATCGTCTGTCTTGAGGTTGTGATTGGCCAAATGACGCGCTCCAACAAAGATGTTTTATTGTCGACAGATGCCTTGTTGTTTCTTGAAATCCAGTCAGTGGGAAATTATACCATCTAATCTGCCACGGCCCCCCCACCCCCACCAAAAACAAAAACTCTTCGGATCTACACGATTCACGTAAATGATATATTTTGCTTTGAAAATGGCGATTTTCGCCGAAAGGTGACTAGTTTGCAGGTATGCTGTTAGAAAAATGCTCTGCTATATTTGGTTTCTCTGGTTGTTTTGCTGCAGTTGTTGCTTGTTTATATAATTATTTTTTGTTGATGCCATCTTTCATATGTATGCCTTAAATTAGGATATGCTAGTAAATGTCTTTTTTACCTGAAGTGTTTATTTTTGAGCAATTACCATGTTTCTTTTTACAGAAAAGGGTTTTATTCTTTAACAAAAGGGTGGAAGTACATTGTTCAAGTCTGTATCCAGCCGCCCACCCCCTCGTGTTTCACCTGAGGAATGTGTCTGGAAGGGTGATGGGATACGACGGAGAGCTCTTCTCTTCGTTGGGAAGCTTCTGTTCTACAGTGAAGGTATGATCATCAACTACAACAGACATCATGGCAGGCAGGAAGCGGGTCACCACCTCCAAATCCTGAGAAAGAATGCAGAGACTGTCACAGAGAAAGCATTAACCTTTTAAGATGCTACTTCTTCCCAAGCTGACAAATGCTAACTCTGTTCATGAGGAAGTGCTAATTGACTGAATCGCCTCTGAAGCAGGCCACAAGTTCAGTATAAGCTCAAACTGATGGTAAAAACTTTCTTTGTTCTTTTCTTAATGTGATACCATAATGCTTTTATGTCATCATAGTGATAGTTCCTGCCTGAAACCAGCCACTAGGGAGCACAAGCCAGTAAGTTTCTTGTGCCGGTCCCAAGCCTGGATAAATGGTGAGGATAGTGTCAGGAACTGCATCCGATGTAAAACACTTCTGCCTAAACCATAATGTGAGTTCATCAAAGCGAAAACATACTGATCGGTTGAGGTCAGGGTTAACAATGACTGCCACTGATGCTGTTGACAAACAGGGTGCCGGCGGAAATTGTGCTAATGTTAGTCAAAAACCACGAGGAGGGAAACGTGTCAGGAGACAGAGGGAGAAGAGGAAAGTGAAGAATGTAGGACTGAGGGTTGCAACTCTAAATGTGGGGACAATGACAGAAAAAGGTAGAGAGCTGGCTGACATGATGCAGAGAAGGAAGGTAGATGTTTTATGTGTCCAAGAGACCAAGTGGAAGGGCAACAAGGCCTGAAGCATTGGAGCACTGTTTTACCATGGTGTGGATAGAAAGAGAAATAGAGTAGGGGTGGTTCTGAAGGAGGAGTTGGCAAAGAATGTAGTAGAGGTGAAAAGCGTGCCAGAGCGAGTGATGTGCCTGAAGGTAGAAGTTAGAAGGTCTGATGCTAAACATTGTACAGTAATTGGATTGTACAAACCGGATTCCAAAAAAGTTGGGACACTAAACAAATTGTGAATAAAAACTGAATGCAATGATGTGGAGATGGCAAATGTCAATATTTTATTCAGAATAAAACACAAATCACAGATCAAAATTTTAATCTGAGAGAATGTATCATTTTAAGGGGAAAATATGTTGTTTCAAAATTTCATGGCGTCAACAAAGCCCAAAAAAGTTGGGACAAGTAGCAATAAGTGGCTGGAAAAAGGAAATTGAGTATATAACGAACAGCTGGAAGACCAATTAACACTAATTAGGTCAATTGACAACATGATTGGGTATAAAAAGAGCTTCTCAGAGTGTCAGTGTCTCTCAGAAGCCAAGATGGTAAGAGGATCACCAATTCCACCATTGTTGCGCAGAAAGATAGTGCAGCAATACCAGAATGGTGTTACCCAGCGTAAAATAGCAAAGACTTTTAAGTTATCATCATCAACCGTGCATAACATCATCAAAAGATTCAGAGAATCTGGAACAATCGCTGTGCGTAAGGGTCAAGGCCGTAAAACTCTACTGGATGCTCGTGATCTCCGGGCCCTTAAACGTCACTGCACCTCAAACAGGAATGCCACTGTCAAGGAAATAACAGAATGGGCTCAGGAATACTTCCAGAAAGCATTGTCAGTGAACACAATCCACCGTGCCAGCTGAAACTCTACAGTGCAAAGAGGAAGCCATTTCTAAGCAAGCTCCACAAGCTCAGACGTTTGCACTGGGCCAGGGGTCATTTAAAATGGAGTGTGGCAAAATGGAAGACTGTTCTGTGTCAGATGAGTCACGATTTGAAGTTCTTTATGGAACACTGGGACGCCATGTCATCCGGACCAGAGAGGACAAGGATAGCCCAAGTTGTTATCAACGCTCCGTTCAGAAGCCTGCATCACTGATGGTATGGGGTTGCATGAGCGCTTGTGGCATGGGCAGCTTGCATGTCTGGAAAGGCACCATTAATGCAGAGAACTATGTTCAGGTTCTAGAACAACATATGCTCCATCTAGACGTCATCTCTTTCAGGGAAGACCCTGCATTTTTCAACAAGATAATGCCAGACCACATTCTGCAGCAATCACAACATCATGGCTACGTAGGAGAAGGATCCGGTACTGAAATGTCCAGCCTGCAGTCCAGATGTTTCACCTATAGAGAACATTTGGTGCATCATAAAGAGGAAGGTGCGACAAAGAAGGCCCAAGACGATTGAACAGTTAGAGGCCTGTATTAGACATGAATGTAGAGCATTCCTATTTCTAAACTTGAGAAACTGGTCTCCTCTGTCCCCAGACGTCTGTTGAGTGTTGTAAGAAGAAGGGGGGATGACACACAGTGGTAAAAATGGACTTGTCCCAACTTTTTTGGGATTTGTTGACACCATGAAATTTTGAAACAACATATTTTTCCCTTAAAATGATACATTCTCTCAGTTTAAACTTTTGATCTGTGATTTGTGTTCTATTCTGAATAAAATATTAGATGTTGGCACCTCCACATCATTGCATTCAGTTTTTATTCACAATTTGTTTAGTGTCCCAACTTTTTTGGAATCCGGTTTGTACTTGTATAACACCTTTCTATCTGATCCAAGATACTCAAAGCCCTTTACACTACAATTTGTGCCCTCATTTACCCATTCATACAGCACTCTGCTACAGTATATCTGTACAAAGAATAATCATTCCTTTAATATTCATATACAAATGGGACACACATCGGAGGCAATGACGATTTCATTGTCTTGCCCATGGACACTTGGGCATGTGGCTGCTGGTGGAATCAAACTCTCAACTCTCGCATTGGAGGAAGACTGCTCTAACCACTCAGCCACAGCCATCCAAACCTTGTCAGTGGTTATGCTCCACAGGTTGTATGTGATGTGGAGGAGAAAGATCTGGATGAAGTGATAGAGAGTATTCCCAGGGAGGAAAAAGTGNTTGTATGTGAATGTTTTTGTACAGTGCCCTTAGACAACTTCTGTTTTGACTTAGTGCTGCTTAAATAAACTGAATTTAATTCATTTATTTTTTTTGCTGGCCTAAGGTGTCTCTGAATGACGGATGTTGATGAGTGGAGGGAGAAAATGGATCCACCGCCAGGCACAAATCTGGCATAGCCAGTATTAAGGCCACCATTAAGCAGTAGTAAGGCCACCTACTCCACCAGGTAGTGACTAACAGTGGCCTTGGCCAACATAGATGAGAAGGGGTTCTCTGCAGATCAAACGTGGGCATTTCCGGAGAACAGGCATTTGTAGAGGACAAACACTATTTGGCTAGCTATATTTGTTGGCTTTTTAGGTAAGTTACATCAGCTCTTTTTTTAAACTGCAGTTTTCTAAGAAACAGCATTATATCTGATGTGAAACACGAGAAGATTCTCTTTTGTTCTTAGGTTGTAGGCTGCACCTGACACAGGTTGGCTTGAGTTTGGTCTGGATACAATGAAATACGAAGCATCTGAAGTGAAACCTGCTCCCATTTGTCAAAAAAGTCTGGTCTCAATTAATGATCATGAGTCCTGTAATGAAATAATGGCCCAAAACAAAAGCTAAAAACAATTTTTTTTTGTTTAGAAGTGCTCTTCTATGAGATATGATGTACGAAAGGAGCTGAAACATGGAGTAGGATGGACCCTTAAAATTTGAGACAGCTGAGGAAGTTAACCAGTAAGCAGAAATACCTGCTCCAGTGTCAGAAATATTACAGAAACTTACAATCACTCATCTGCAGTGACTGCTTTAAAAGGTTGAACAAGAAAATGTGAAGTTAAAGGAAACATCCTTTGTCCCAAGGCCAGTTTAAGTATCATTATTATTTTGATTAATCTATTTTTCTTTGTTTATGAATCAATTGCAACTATTTTCACATTATTGAAACAGATTTTGTTTTTTAATGTAATTGCTAGCTAGCAGCTTGGGTGGTTGCTGAGGCATAAACTCGGGCGTGGGAGGAGTTTGGAGAGGCCCTAGAGAATGACTTCTGCGTGGGAGGAGTTTGGAGAGGCCCTAGAGAATGACTTCTGTACGGCTTCGAGGCGATCCTGGTCCACCATCCGGCGTCTCAGGGGGGGAAAGCGGTACGCCACCAACACTATTTATAGTGGGGGTGCCGCGTTGCTAACTTACACTCGGGATGTTGTGAGTCGGTGGGCAGAATACTTCGAAGACCTCCTCAATCCCACTGGCACGTCTTCCACTGAGGAAGCGGAGCCTGGGGACTTTGGGTCGGGCTCTCCAATCTCTGGTGCTGAGGTCACCGAGGTGGTTAAAAAGCTCCTCTGTGGCAGGGCTCCAGGGGTGGATGAGATTTGCCCAGAGTTCCTTAGGGCTCTGGATGTTGTGGGGTTGTGTTGGCTTACGCGACTCTGCAATATTGCGTGGACATTGGGGGCAGTTCCCCTGGATTGGCAGACTGGGGTGTTGGTTCCCCTATTCAAAAAGGGGGACCGTAGGGTGTGTTCCAACTATAGGGGGATCACACTCTTAAGCCTCCCTGGTAACGTCTATTCAGGGGTTCTGGAGAAGAGGGTCCATCGGATAGTCGAACCTTGGATTCAAGAGGAGCAGTGTGTTTTCGTCCTGGTCGTGGAATACTGGACCAGCTCTACACCCTCAGCAGGGTCCTGGAGGGTACGTGGGAGTTTGCCCAACCAGTTTAAATGTGCTTTGTGGACTTGGAGAAGGCATTCGACCATGTCCGTCGGGGGGGCCTGTGGGGGGTACTCCGGGAGTATGGGGTACTAGGCCCTTTGATATGGGCTGTTAGGTCCCTGTATGACCGGTGTCAGAGCTTGTTCTGCATTGCCGGCAGTAAGTCAGGCTCGTTTCCAATGAGAGTTGGACTCCGCCAAGGTTGCACTTTGTCACCAATTCTGTTCATAACTTTTTATGGACAGAATTTCTAGGCGCAACCAAGGTGTTGAGGGGATCTGTTTTGGTGGCCTTAGGATTGCATCCCTGTTTTTTGCAGATGATGTGGTCCTATTGGCATCATCAGGTCGTGATCTACAGCTTTCACTGGAGCAGTTTGCAGCCGAGTGTGATGAGGATCAGTTCCTCCAAATCCGAGGCCATGGTCTTGAGCCGGAAAAAGGTAGAGTGCCCTCTCCGGGTATGGGAGGAGGTCCTACCCCAAGTGGAGGTTTAAGTATCTTGGGGTCTTGTTATTGGAGCGTGAGATTGATAGGCGGATAGGTGCAGCATCCGTAGTGAAGCGGGCACTGTCTGTCGTGGTGAAGAGAGAGCTAAGTCAAAAGGCAAAACTCTCAATTTACCGATTGATCTACGTTCCCACCCTCATCTATAGTCATGAGCTTTGGGTTGTGACCAAAAGAATGAGATCTCGGATAGAAGAGGCTGAAATGAGTTTTTTCCGCAGGGTGTCTGGACTCTCCCTTAGAGATAGGGTGAGAAGCTCGGTCATCCGGGAGGGACTCAGAGTAGAGCCGTTGCTTCTCCACATCGAGAGGAGCCAGTTGAGGTGGCTCGGGCATCTGGTTAGGATGCCTCCTGGACGCCTCCCTGGTGAGGTGTTCCGGGCATGTCCCACCGGGAGGAGACCCAGAGGAAGACCCAGGACACGCTGGAGGGACTATGTTTCTCGGCTGGCCTGGGAACGCCTTGGGATTCCCCCGGAGAAGCTGGCCCAAGTGGCTGGGGAGAGGGAAGTCTGGGCCTCCTTACTTAGGCTGCTACCCCCGCAACCCGACCCCGGAAAAGCCGAAGAGAATGGATGGATGGATGTAATGGCTAGGTATTAAAAACAAACATTTAGCCCTTCATACTACCCATTTATGTTGCTCTTATTTTGAAATGTAACTGAAAGTTCTGTGTTGAGAGGCGGAAAGAGAAGTATGGAGACACCGCTAATGTCAAACCGAGACTCCGGCAATGTTGAACCTGAGACGCTGCTAATGTCGAACCGGCTAACGCCATAGACATAATCTCCTTCACATTCCGAGAACCAAATTAAGGACCATGGGAGACCGGGCTTTCAGTGTGGCTGCCCCCCACCTGTGGAACTCTCTTCCTGACTGTCTGAGAGCCCCACAGTCTGTGGTTGACTTTAAGAGCGGCTTGAAGACCTTTCTTTTCAACCGAGCATACTCTACCTCCTCATGATTCTACTTTTGATCTTAGTTGATACTGTTATTGATTTTACTTGTTTTATTACTTGTTTTATTGACATTTAATTCTGTTGCACTTTGTAGCACTTTGAGATTTTCATTAATGAAAAGTGCGTTATAAATTGAATTCATTATTATTATTATTATTATTATTATTATTA